>JAIUND010000939.1:0-46760 GCA_034699125.1 Gisinianus flammeolus | reverse complement strand
ATTAAAAGGCTTCCAAACAATTTATTTTCTGTAAATATTTTATAAGAATTTAAATATACTTATAATTTTGTACTTACAATGCAAATTTAATAAATTCCAATTCGTTTTTGGAGAAAAAGTATTAAGTATGTAAATAAGTATATAATTATTACAAATTACTTAAATAATAATATATGTAACATTTCTATTTTACATCCTTTTATTCTCTCTGTTTTCAAGTGTTGATACGAAACATTAGATAAAAACATTATTAATTATTAAATATGGACAATGAATTATTTAAGTGGCATTCCCAGCTTCAAACATGCATGTGCTAAAGGAAAATTGAACAAAAATAAAACAACAGTCATTAGATTAATTGAATTGGAAGGATTTCTAAAAGAGTGTAAATAAAATATCAAAAGTATGAATTGCATGTATTTAGCAACAACATTCATTTCAATACCTATACTTCTTGTATAGGTAGCTGTTATAATATAAATTCAACTTACCAAACTAATGACACGACAAGACACAGACTTGTAAGGAATGGACTGATCACAAAATGGACACATTAAAAAGTTTTCCATCCCAGGCGTCTTCTTGTGAGCCAAATTAAAGTGCTCAAATAGCTTTTCGACCGAATTACAAAGTTTGAAGCAAAAGTAGCAGCGCAGAAATTTGTGTTTATGTTTACTTAAACATGACATCGCCTCGGCTGGATTCCCATAGACCGTCTTACATTTCTGACATCTTTTTGCCTCAGACAAAAACCATTTTCTATCCCTGTAGTCTGGACTATCTTCGTCATCCGCATCAGAGGGTGCCAAATCAAACTCATCAGTCTTCTTTTGATGAAACATTATTCCCGTTTGAAATACTCATGTTCATGTTTGATGAGGACAACGTGACGTTGGATGTAACTAAATTAGTAGAAACGATAAACAGACAAGAAAATTTTTCAGATATGTTCTTTGAAGTATAATACTTCAAGTATTTGATAAAATACAATAAACTGTATTACAATGAAAACTGGAGATGCATGATGATAATGAATTTAACTTACGACCAGTTTGTCCGGGTGGGATCCTGAGACAAATATATATATATTTGGCAAATCAATAAATAAATTTATTAATTGTTTGAATAGGTGACTTATAGAGACAGTCCTGTGAAATCTCGATGAAGGGAATAAAAGCACAATAAAAGCACACAGGAAGGAAAGTGTGCGAGCCTAGTACTTTTATTTTACCTCGACATTCCTGAGAACTAAAAATAAAGCGGCCGTAGGGTGGTTCAAAGTCTAATTTTCTTGATATATATAGCAAAGAGATAAATAAATAAGCACCCTTATAGATCGGCTTTGACTTAAATAAGGCTTCTCTATTTTCGTTAATTACAATCATGCTGAAGGATATAGAGTATGCTGGGAATTAAGTACAGACTATACGGCGGCTCCTGCTCCTATAGACGAAACATGTCGCTTTAAATTTCGCAGCAAGCAAGTTGCTCAAGATCTCAAAATTTATGTTGCTCATAAGCAAACTAAAAAACGTCAGATCGAGAGTCTTCTCACTTCTGCTGCAGAAGTTCTGCATGTTCATTAATTCTTTTGCTTATGGATGGGAAAACGGGGGGAGAACAGACATTCTTGCTTTTCTTAAATATCTCCATTTGTCCACCTTTACTCAAACTCTCTATATATGTATCTTGCTCAAACTTATTCATTATTATTATTATTATTACTTACATTCAATGTAATACATTGACTAAAATCGCAAATTACGTATTTAAAGACTAATTTATTTAAGTAGATTAAGTTTAGCGTGTATGTGGAGAGTTTATACATGAAGTTATATTGAGAAACGGTTTGTATTCCATGTAAAAGACATAAAATGAGTAGAAAAAGAAGTCACGGAGATAGAACAAAAGACAAAGAAAGTACAAAGTCAAGAAGTGAAAATGGATTTGAAGAATTTGTAAGTTTAGATTGACCGTAGTTAGTTTCCTACACCTTTCAGTTATTTAAGGAAAATACTTTCAAGTTTAGATTGGCCGTATAATGTATTATGTATGTTTTTAACATGGGCTCCATGTCATGGAATTGTAATTATTCATATAATTGTGATTTGGTTTTGATATATGTATATGTATTTATATAGGGGGGCTATATGAATGCCAAACTTGCAAAGTTAAATGTACAGTTTAATGAGTCTGAAGAAGCGGGTTCGGAGAGTAAACTTTTTTCCAATGTGACGATACATATTAATGGTCATGGTAAAAGACAAATTGAGATTTTGTTTCCTTTAGCTGAACCTATAATGATTGCTGAGTGGATGTGTAAATTGTACATTATTTGTTTGATTCCATTTTAGTAAATCCAACAAATTTGCGAACTATCTTTTTGCAACACGGAGGTAAATACGTTCCATTTCCAAATGCGTCCACAGACTTTATCATTGCCGAGAATTTATCGGAGGCAACTAAACGGTACATTTAATTACAATTATCGTAATTTAATTACGTCTACATCATTTTGATTATGAGGGATGGAAATGGTTTTTGTTGGGTTGTGTAATGTTTGTGGTTCTTTATAATGCTGAATGACATTGCAAATTGATGTTTTAGAAAATATGGTTCAAAGTGTGTTCGACCTGAGTGGATTGTTCAGAGTATTGAAGCTGGGAAGAAACTTGATCATCGTCAATTCCTCCTCTATAACGCTAATGAGTATAAGACAATACTATGTTTTCTACCCATTTTCATAAGCCAGTGTATTTTTGTTATAGACATTATAGTCATCTCAATTTGGTATTTAATTTGGTACTTGTAGAGAAAATAATCAAAAGTCATTGAGACAAACTTTTAATGCTGCACCACTCAAACCACAGACCTCAGCATCAAATGATCCTCCTATAGTAAAGCCCGGTGTTTCCAATGAAATAACAAAGTCAGTTGTACCCGAGTCACCTGGACCCAGTTCGGATGGGAGACAAGGTCAGTAAATGCAAAAGGATGGACTATAATTTAATTATTAGAACAATACCGAATACCTTTATATCCCTGTCATATTATTGAGATACTTTACTGGATTTATGAATATATGTAAATTATTTATTTCAGCTCCACTACTATTCAAATGCTGGGAAGATGGATTTCTTGAATTTTTTTGGGGTCGCTCTAGATTGCATAAAATTTCCACAATGAAACGAACTTTTCAACAATTTGTTGCCAAATGTAGAAGGAATGGTGATAAACATAAATTAAGCGAACTGGATCTTTACCAAAGGGCAATTCTGGCTGATCCGCTCAGTTCTCAAAGGGCAGCAGAAATAACTTCAAGTGATTGTAATTGAATAAAAACTTTTAAAATAAATATATTATAACAATTACTCACAAAATAAAATATTAAGTGTCAATAAGTAGATTGAATTATGAACACATGCTTAACGTTGTTTTTGTTTTTGATAGCACCTGTATTTTTCCTTATCGATATGGACTGTTTTTTCGTCTCCGTGGGTCGTTTGACACGTCCTCATATGGTAAATCGACCAGTGGCTGTCACACACTTCGGAGGCTCGACCAATGCTGCATCATCGAATTCGGATATTGCTTGTGCTTCGTACGAAGCTCGGAAGTGTGGTGTGGAAAATGGGATGTGGGTGTCGAAAGCTAAAGAACTATGCCCAACTCTTCAAGTCATACCTTATGAGTTTCAAGCATATGAAAACGTGTCGAAAATTTTCTTTGAAATTGTTTTGGGGTAACTAATACTTAAATTATCCCTCAATAATTCTCACGTGCCCTGCACAATTTGAAAATGAAATAAGGAAACAACCCATGTAATTTGATTTTTGGATTTGATTTACAAATTAGTTTGACGATTGATGTTGAACCGGGAAGTTGTGACGAGATGCTTGTGGATGTGACGAGTGTGTTACGGTCTGTCTCCGGTGCCACACCAGAGAATCTAGCTCAATTTCTCCGAAAGCAAATCTATGATAGAACAAAATGTTCTGCCTCGGTTGGGATCGGTAAAAATCGCCTCCTCGCCAAATTAGCCTCAAAACGAGCCAAACCTGATGGAATATATTATATTCACGATGAAGATGTGGCCAGTTTTATGCTGGAACAATCGGTTCGAAGCATTCCTGGAATTGGATGGAATCTTATGGAAAAGTTGTCTGCTCAGCATGGAAACATTGAAACTTGTGGAGATCTTCAACAATTGAAACTCGAAGAGCTCAAAAACTTGTTTGGAAATAAAACAGGAGAAACAATTTACAAGTAGGTGTATAGTCCCTTTGAAACCTTTGGGAATATCAATACAAAAAATTCTTTTAAAGAACAAATTACTATTACATATATCTATTTTTGTATTTTCTAGTGCATGCCGTGGGATTGGCGACCGAAAACTCTCATTTGATTTTGAACGACCAAAGACCATTTCAGTCGAAGTTAATTTCGGGATTCGCATGAGTGAAAAATCCCATTTGGAAAAATTCTCCTTGAATTTGGCTAAAGCTCTATGTGGTCGAGCTGAAGAGGATGCTGCTCGCGGTACGAAGCTCGTAGTGACTTTACTGACGCAACAAAAAGATGCTCCAGAGCCGAGGAAATTGGGTGGTCATGGCTATTGTGACAAGCATAATAACAGTGTTCGAATGTTACATCCCACAAGGGATCCAAAAGAAATACATCAGAAAATCATGTCCATTTTGAGTGCCATAAAGGAACCAGTGAGTAGCTATCGGGGTCTTGCACTTCAATTGGCTAGTCTCAAATTTGATTTTGACAGTGGCAAATCCGTTCAGCAAACTTTATTTACTTCTGTAACACGAGCTCACGAAAAAAATGCAGAGGCAGCAGCAGCACACGCTATGACTCAACAATCTAAACTATCAAATGATAACGTTAGTAGGAGTGACTTGGAAGCTCTTGGTATATTAGATAATGCTAATCAAGTCGAAAGGAGTACCAATAACATTGCCAACTCATCAGATCAAATCGACTTGACTGTTTTAGCATCTCTCCCAGATGATATTGCCCGTGAAGTTGCCAATTTTTATGGAATACATAAGGATCCAGACAACGTGAGTGGTAATAATAATAACATTCAAGAACCGGTAGCTTCAACTTCAACTACTCCTCCACAAGGATTTCAAACAAATCAGATTAACAGGGAAAAACCAATTGGAGAGAAAAATAAAGATGAATTCAATCCATTTGAAAATATGTCTCAACTAGATCGAAATTTTTTACGAGCTTTACCTACCGGAATACGACAAGAATTGGAATTGAATTTTGCACATGTTAGTATTAATACTTTCTTATGCCTCTTGCTTACCTCTTGCTGTTGTTTTGTTGAGTATACTTACTTTTAAAATGTCCTTATTGTTTTCAGAGTAAGCGGCAACAAAGAGTACCTATAGCCCCTGTAGAAAAACCTCTACCAAAATCCAATAAGCAAACAAATTTACCCGTCAACTCGAGATTAAGCAAAGCTGCCACTAGCAGTTCAACAACAATTGAAGCAAAAAATAATCCTTCAACAGTTCAAATGAGTAAACCTGGGGAAGTTCTAGAAAAAAATAATTACCGTGCTGTTCGTAGACTTGCTGGAGAAGAGGACAGTCACGTTCCATTTAATCGAATAAATTGGTGGCATTTCAATGGAAACGATAAAGTATCCCTGAATAAGGAAAGGAAACTTGATGACTACGTTCTTGTGAGTAGTAAAACTCTTCCGACGCCCATACTTCTCCCTGCTCTTAATGAACAGACGGATATGGCGGGTATTCGAAGTACTATACGTGAGGGAATGAGAGTAATGCCCAATCCGTCTCCAGAAGATGTAAATCCTCTCATGGAGTATTTCAAACAGCTTATTTCTGGACGATTTTTACAACAGACTGTCGTTCTTCTCAAATTTTTAAAGAGGTATCAGTACGATCAATCTATTTTATGAAATATTTATTGTAATAACAATTTCCATTTCACAAGTATGTCTGTAGAATCTACAGTGTAGATAATATACATTCTTATGTAGCTACATTGCTACCTCGTTTATTTTCCAAGTTTTAAGCTTCATCCTAGTTTGTTTATTGTTTATTTTTAGACTGGCTGAAAATCCTGACACGAATACTTGTTGGTCCAAGATTTTCATTCATATAATTGCAAGCACTCAAAAACGATGTAAAAATATATTTGGATGTCCCGTCGAGTTGGATGATTAAAATGACTTCCAGCATTATGCTCAACGATCAAACGATCAATTTTTACACAATAATTATAATATTGACACATTTTTATTATCTATTTGATTAAATTCAAAACAATTGTAAGACCTATTTGTAATCGTTTATTTGCCAGTTTTTAAATCGAAGAATATACATAGATTTTAAAAGAATATACATAAAAAATGTCAGATATATCGTTAAACTTTCATTCTGACGCAGCTTGATAGTGCGATTTTGTGGATATTTGGGTAAGTTGAGCGTGTTTATCTTGCACGGATAATACAATAGTACAGACTGACCTCTACGTCTTCGCTCCAATTCTCTAGAGAATACATGGAATTATTGGGTACACAAACGTGACTACCAGGGAAAAGGTCAACTTTATTGAGAAACGGCTCCCCCTTTTCATTGAAGTCAAAGCTGGTTGATTTGACAGCAACTTGTCCTTCCATGACAACAAAAGTCTAAATGGTAGTGAAACATAGAATTACTCATTTTATATAAAGTACGTACTTTTACCGTATATATATAAATATTTAAATATATGAATACATATTTAACAGATTAAATATATATGAATTATACATAACAGAGCGAGTGAGAGATCATTTTATTAATCCGATAATTTAACTTACAATTTGACCAGCAGTTGTTTTCTCGAAAGGTTTTATAGTCTGACAAGCAATTCGGATGAAACCCGTTTTCACAGCAGCATTATCGAATGTTACTGATACCATAACCCCTGGATTCGCCTCCTCCCAGCAATGATCCATGGCGAGAGAGTATTTAATAGGCAGACTTCGTAGTGAGACTGCTAAATGTTCAGTTGAATGATTCATGGCATTTGTAAGAAGTCGATATTCGGATAAATCAATATCAAATAAAACATCTATTATGACATCTTCAATCGTATTTTCAAGAGGAACAGTTTTTTTTTCTTCTGGGGATTGTGGACTCTTGGTTGTTTCAGGTTCTGAGTATGGTCAAAATAAAATAAATGATTATCTTTATCAGACTTTATCAGCTACGGACCATCAAATAACCATTGTACAACAGGAGAACAAGTCATTTTCATTAATCATACAACGTACGAGTACAATAAGTACCTTTTTTAGAAATCAAGACAGATTTTATCAATGATGTTTTACTATTTGGGATAGTTTTCCTAGGGGATAAAGACTGTCCAGATGATCGTACAGTTGTAGCTGGAGCGGATTTTCGTTGTTTGCCTACTGGCAAATTTTCTTCCGTTTCGTCATTATCTGCTTCCTCGTCTTCTCCTTGTCTGTTTAATATTGTTGAACTTTTGTTGTTACCAGGCTTACTTGTATCAGCAGGTGCACTTTTTCTTGATCTCCCACGTTTTACGGGTACTTTAGGTAGAACAGACTTGTTTGGACGATGGCTTTCCCTTTTTAGAGGCGATTGATTAAAAACGTCATCTGCGTCGACTCCACTCAAAGAAATGGCAGACATTTTAACATTTGAACTTTCATCTTGACTTTTTCCTGAGAAAACATGTACCAAATAATAGGATTAAAAACAAGTGATTGCGTGCGTTTTGCTTTGTTAATAACTTTTGTTCTGGCATGTTCCTTACCTGCTTTATTCTTTGCACTCTTTATATTTTTTCGTTTCTCGTCAACTTTTGATTCCTTCCTTTTGGTTTCTTTTTCACTCAACACGTCATCATCATCTGAACTTTCAGCTTGTCGCTTTCCTGTGAAGTTAAAGAAATGAAATAATAATAATTATTCGTGTAAATACTCAAATAAATGTAATTAACGAAGTACCGACAACTTCTTGTATATAGTTGACTACCATTACCTGCTTTACTAGCTTTACTCTGTATATCTCTTCGTTTTGCGTTCACTTTTGATTTCTTTCTTTTGGTTTCTTTTTCACTCAACACGTCTCCATCGTCTCCATCACCTGAACTTTCAACTTGTTGTTTTCCTGTGGATTAAAAGGAAGTGATAAAAATCAAATACATCATGTATTACACAACTGATGCAATCAATGATGTACAGATAACTTGAAAAAGTTGCAGTTTACGAGTATTACTTGCTTTACTCTGTGAAGTCTTCATATATCTTACTTTTTCGTCAACTTTTGACTCCTTCCTTTTGGTTTGTGTTTGTTTTTCCCGCACGTCTTCATCACTTGAAGTTTCAACTTGCTTTTTTCCTGTATATTAAAAAAGTAATTTGTACTTACACTTAGATACATACCCGTAAGATCGATTCCTACGTGTTCATAGGAGTTTATATGTAAACTGATGATAAAAGCAAATGGCGGACGCTATGAAACAATGCAAACACACATGCTAATTATTGTCATGTAACTTATTCATATTGGTTGACATGTGAAACCATGCTAAAAAGAAGTATTAAACTTTGACGTGTGAAAGTTTGATATGAAATTGCATGTTTTTACACGCACTTTTGACACGAGTTTCAAATTCACATTTGCAACTTTCAACTTTTTTCCATTTCCACATTCACCGTGCTGAATTTCATTCTGAAATGTGTGTACAGTCAATTAAAAAATAATGGACGACAATACAAAATTTGATCAAGACGAAATTGGGAGTCAAGAGGTAATAGATATATAATATATGTAATATTATTATTATATTATATTATATAATTTGCAATAATTTTAATTATTTTAAATAACTATCTCCTTTGTTTTTTAATAGAAAAAGAAAATACAATGTTGCTGCTACACAAGAATCTGAAGAGTTAACTGCAGAATTCTCAGAAAATGATGTTTCAGCTTTACCATCTCGATCTTTGGCTATTATTACAGATATATTATATATTTAATTTAATGTATTACGATTTTTTATCCATTCACATTTTCATTCGAGTTCATAATTTTTCTAAAACCTTTTTTTTAAATTACTAATATATAGCCAGTGTCAAACAATTTCGCCTACCGGCCGGCTCTATACTCAAAAACATGAAACCGACCAAGAGAAAAAAATCAACGATTTGATCGCGAATGGAGGAATTCCACCACGGACTATTAAGAAAATCAAGTTGTCAAATATAAGTCGTCAACTCGATAAATGCCATTCTTACGTACATATATTTATTTTATTTCTATATAAGTAAATACGCAATTTCAAAGCAATATTTGTAATAAATCTTGATAAAATAAAAATTGTTTTGGTCTTTTGATGCCTCCCCAATCTGGGGTAAAAGCATGTGTAGTAAACATTAGCATTGATTTTCATAAGAATGATTCATACGTAAAAACATGTCAATAATTAGCATTGTTTCATATGTCACTGTGTGCAAATATTTGACGCGTATTTACATGTTAACACGTATCAAAATTTCACACACGTGAAGTTTAACATGTGAATGTTTCACATGTGAATCCATGCGAAACGATGATAAATTGTTTCACTTTTATGCCATGTTTATATCTATTTTTCACATGTGAAACTTGTGTATGAACACGTATGAATCGATCTTACGGGTACATAATAAACACTGTTTATTAAACACATTATGCATTTTTGTTTTGTTGGCTTTAGCATTACCTGCTTTAGTCTTTGTACTCTCTCGACGTCTGATGTCAACATCTTTATATGATTCCCTTATTTCCTTGTCTTCCTTCTTTTTGGATTTTTCTAAAATTAAATCAATGATTTTTAAATATGAAATACGAGAATGTTTATCGTCCTCAGTATTATTTTCTGAATTTGTCATTAACTTTATACACTATTATAGAAAGATTTTCTTACTAGTATGTGCAAACGCAAAAGAAAATAGAGATGCAGATGGCAAGACATCTCCATCCTCGTACGAAGAGGAGACACTTAAAGATTTGTCGAGCCGAGAAGACTTCCGGGTACTTGCGTTAGAAATTTCAGCTTGTGGGGAGACAACTTTCCTGTGCTTTAAAATGTATAAATTAAAATGAAAAATTATTACCTATTTGTTTTCATAATAAATTAGATTTTGATACTCATCATTCAGTTGGGAATCTTTCTAAGGTGTATTTGAAGCTTATTTAGACAGACAAGAACCTTATTGTCTATAGTGACTAAAACCTCTTTGTCGGACAACACGGATATTGTCGGACAAAGTGGTTGACGGACAATAAGGTTCTTGTCTGACAAATACACCTTAGAAAGATTCCCAACTGTCATTCATCAAGATTTGAAGTACACATACCGGTCTCATTGTATTAGTTTGTACTTTTGTAGAATTTAGAAATCGTAAATAAATACTACTCGACGTGGTACTTGTTTTAATCCACCTATGAATTCACAAATTAGATAATGATGACAAAATGCCTGTTGTTTCTATTTCTATTGTCCTTTGAAAGCCTTTGAGTTTAGTCCAATGAACAGCTTAATAATTAAACTTTAGTTAATGTTTGTCACATCGACCTTTAAAAAGTCACTTTTTTTTTCATCGTCGTTAAAATCTAATAAGATTTTTTCCCTCGCCATTTTTTCAAGGACGTCTGCGTACAGGAATATTTAATATCGGAGACAGTCTTGTATGTAGTAAGACGAGTCACTGCTGATTTTCGTCAGTGATGAATATTTGCTACAATATGTGATGCTGACATTTAATGCAAAATACGTATTTTGCTTTTAATCAAAAAGAATTTTCATAGTATTTCATAGTATTTTGAGACGTTTTTTGTGACACTATAATTATGGTAAAGATTTGATGGTCATTATATCTACTTTATATGTATATAATTTAAATATTTACTAGGAAGGAAGAAACTTACGTAATTAACATTGGTATTTGCACGAGATGTTTATAAATAATTGAAGTTTTTATGTAACATGTATTGAATTACACAGATCGGATTTCTATTCTCTATACATATACATGTAGTATAATAAATTAAGTACATATTTGTCTGTGAATTTGTCAAGTGTGAAGGTTTGCGCAAAAATCACCTAACCAGCGACTTGAAGTTATAATGGCATATTTATTTATTTTAATTACAAATTTTTTGAAACAATAACAAAATACTATTACATTTTTTATGTATTTTGAAAGGTATTCAACACGCGTGTGTGTGTAATGTATATAATAATATATAAGTAGTACTATATATAAGTGCAAACCTAGAAAAATCCAATAGTCACGGAATCGACCTTGTCAAGTAATATAGTATCGGATAAAATCGGATTTTCTAAATCCTAAGTACTATACGCTATAATGTACTTAGACACTAAAAGCATCTTCTTGTGGCTGGAACTTTTTTTTATCAGATGCTTAATTAAAGAAGAGAGAGAAACCCACATGCAGATTTACTTTCTCACGATAAGTGAAATAAACTATAAAAATCTTTCTGCATGTATTTACATGAACGCACAGCAGAGAATGAGAAACAAAATAGCTACTGGAAATATAAAATAAACTCCAAGTCGAGGTCTACAACTTGAGATGAGAATCATTTGAGCCAAAGCATCTTCATCACTCACTATAAAGCAAATAAATAAGACTTTAGTCTTGTAACCACTATTAACGATCAACTATTATAACTATTGCTCATGTAAATTAAGTACCTCCGTCTTGAAGTGGGACTTCCAGTAAAACTTTCTCACTGGACATGAAATTTAATGGCAGAGAACAATGTGTAGAGTTGAGACAGCTCTGGGTAAAGTTAGGTAACTGATATAAAACTTTATTGATTTCAAATTTGGCATAGATTGTATTTGAAACCTGAAAATAATTAAACACATTTAAACACATGAATACACTGTAATACATGTATCGCTTCAATTTCAAACTCAAAAGTAAAACTTGTCAAATAAACGATACAATAAGACATACCACATCATTGTCACTGTAAACAAAACAAGAAGTATATGTATATACCAATTATAATTTGTATGCTTAGACTGACTTCAAATTGTTTGGTCAAGATACAATAAATATAAATATGATGAAACTGACCTATAAAAGATGTAATAATAGTAGCCCGTGGATGTGATCTCATGTACCTATACAGAGAGAGAGAGAGAAAACGAGGAATGAGCCATGTAAATGCTTGAAATCACTACTCTATACAGATATTATATACATATGTACATATATATAGTTCTATGTATGCGTAGTATGTACACAAACACAAGTATAAATCCGAATGAATCTTACAGTTCGCATTCTGACAGCATATTTCATCATGGAGTCTTGACTGGAGCATCGTGGGGAAGGTGTGAAGGACTGTGTAAAAAGTGTATCACCACCATAGCAAGTCCACAGGTTTTTGGCAAAAGATGAACCCGAAGATCGAATATCTTCTTCATCAATCTCTTCATCTTGCTTGGCCTTCTTTGATTTATTATTTTCCATTTCATCTGGTTCGACTCCCACCGGGTTTGGTGGTTCATCTTCTTCTTCTTCTTCTTCTTCCTCTCCTCCGAAATTCTCAGTGTCTTCTTCACCATCTTCACTGTGTAGCTCATCTTCATTATCAGAGTATACGTAGTCATCTGTAAGATTCCAGTATTCTAGTTATTAGTTATCTTTGTACATACTGCAAATGCTAAAAAAATGACATAATCCATTTCAATTATGTACATATATGACAATATGTATAAACATTCTAAGAATTTTCAATGCCTTCATCTTCAGTAGTTTTCGTCTCTCGTCGAGTCCTATTACCATCTGTGCTGTTGTTGTTACTCATCTTGATATTTTTCAATCGGAATTTCTTCCTACGTAAAGTACTATTATTCGCTACATTTTCCTCTATTGGATTCCCTGAAAAAACGGGAATTAATTATGCAATTTAAATATCTGTTTTCTGTGTGCATATTATATGTATACATAAGTACATATATTTAATACGGAATAAAATATTATGTGTCTGTATAATTTTCATTGTGCGTGTGATCACTGCGTATACCTTCCTGTGTGCCATTTTGTGAGACCACAGGTAACACCACCGTTTGCACAATAACTTGATTTTGTTTTGGTTTTTTCAGACCAAATTCTTTTTTGTGACCAGCCAAAGACATTTCTTCCTTTTCTGGTTTTTCTCCAGAATGAAATTCCACTTTGATTTCCCCTTCTTTTGCAGAAACGTTATCTTCCCAGGGATCAACTGTATCAGTTTTTGCAGGCGGATCCAGTAGAGCACAATGCTTCAAATTTTTAGTTCCTTTTACAACCATGAGACGAGCACCATCATACCTTTTTGTTTCATTTTACATGGGTAAAAAATATACAGGGGAATTTTTTAAAGAAAAAACAATAGCAACATAATATACAGTGAGTATATAGTAATATTACTTAAATTGAGCTTAAATTAGTTACCTGGAACAGACGGATAGAATGACTTTGGAGCCTTGTAAAAGAAAGAAACCCCAATATTCTAAACTATCATCTGCCAACTGTACATGTTTATCCATTTCAAAATGTTGCAAATCCTCGGAAATTGTTGGTTCTTGATCCAGGAGATATGCATGAAAAGTTGCATTCATCCACAAATCTTGCCCTTCACACCAAAATGTGGAAATAGGCTTGTCCACAGTGACCAAATCGGACTCTCCAACTTTAAGACAAAAACATATATTTGTGCATATGTACGATATATTTATATAGGTACATATCTAATTCTAATATCTGTATAATGGAAAATGTACTTCAATGTTCCTTCTAAATAATAAATAATGTATTGAAAATATAAATAAAGACTTCTTTACGATTGTACGTGACGTCTTTGAAGTGGTAATAGCGGATGTACAAAGGAGCAACGAGGAGCATCGATGGAAGTAAAATGGTGACCACACAAAACACAATCACCCTGAATGGACCACGAAATCGAGGGGACCCTTTCAGAATTTATACAACAAACAAGAATTTTCATCAACTACTTTTTCCAGACAGAGCATTATTCAATTTGACATGGAATGGCACATAATGTGACAGTGACACAACACCAATCTAAGTTTTAAGTAAATCCTTTATGAAAATCCAGCGAAAATAAAGGTGAATGACCTTTTGTGGAAGTACTTACCTAAATTAATACATACATAAAAATATCTTAATAAATCTCGTCAACTCTTATACTTACAAATCTCAAAGATTTATAGCTCTGGCTCTGACAAATTTTATGAAAATCCTTTTCAGTTCGTATAAGTACTTATTACCTTGATTTAATACAGCCATGGGAGACAAAGTAAACGGTTGTAAACGAAAACGTTCATTTAAAATTTAAACGTTAACTGAGCATTTTTCTAAATTTGAAAGTACGTGTCAACACTTTTTGTAATTGTGCTACTACTTTGAGATGACTCAAAGAAAGAGTGAATACTCATATTATTTAAGTATGTGTAACAACATCTTTGTATCTACGTATTTGAAAGCAGTGATTTCATTTTTCATTTTGTGAACTCTCGTGGATATATTAAAAGACGGATATATTATTATGAATCGAGATCGACTCATTTTTACTGATACGGAAAAAAACTTGAAATTGAATGAATAAATATGTAGATTCTATTCTATTATTGCTAAATTAGTATTTATATCTGCATATGCAATTGATAATTAGAGCTATTCACAATTGTCAATGTTAGAAGATGAGCGCATCCACAAAGATTAACCACTGATGGTGTTTCATCATATGTCATTTGAATACAAATTAGATTTACAGAAATATATAGTTGGTAAAAATAAATGATAAAGTTATACTCTCGCTCTCTCGCTCTCTCTCGCTTTGTTTTTACCCAGATCGCTCATGGAATGGTATCTGTAATAAGTGTGGATGGAACGACTCTCTTGATTCCTTTTCCCAGCCATGATGTAACATTCGCAATTTGATCTTTTCCACCGTGTACGTATTTATATCAATTACTTACTAGCTGTGAAGATTATCTTGTATTTAAAAATCCGTATGCGAATATCGTAGTAAGTAGTATTCGTATATAGTTTGTAACCTCAAAACTTTATACGCAGGTAAAAACACTTACAATTTATCACATATGTACATGCAGCTTTGAACTCGAGTCAAAAAGAAAATCCGGGACAAAAAAAAAACCTGATTTCGATATATCGCCGCAGTTTCACGTCTACATTTTCAATCGTAATCCAAATTAAGCGAGCACAGCACAGGACAGGAGGAGTTCAAACCTTTTGCTTTGGAAATGTTCTTAGTTTAAATTTTAACTGAAGAATTTCTTCAGTTTTCATTTTTTTCACAATATATATATATATATATTCGGGAGAAGGGAAAGAAAATGCAGCACAAAGTTATATAACTATCACAGCACACTAATGTTTTGCATCCAGTAGTAGTATAAGTATATTCACTGTGAATTATCAATTATGCGAATCTCGAATCTCCGGATGATAGTCGTAGTAAGTAGTAATATTTGCGTATTAACAATTTGGTGAATCGAATTCAAATATATAGGAATGGTATATCTTTTTTTCTTTTTTCGCCTTGGTTTATTCAGATTGTTGATGATCCGATTATAAATGATGTAATAAATTGTGTGTGGTGTCACACGACGAATGTGTGTGAACTTTTTTAACGAGGAAGATTTATTCTTCAAGTGGGATCTTTGACGAGAGAATGAATAAAATATAATATATTATGAGAAAGACAAATTATGAACTATAAGTACGAACAAGAGACCAAGAGACCACATGCATATAAAAGCAAATATAGAAAATGAAACTATCAACGATGTTTTTGAATGTATGGAATTCGTAATTCTCATCTGGGAATAGTCTCATCACATATCACATTTGGGAGTCAAGTCATATAAGAGAGTGTGGAGAGCAGGTGATTGTTGTGCATGCATTGCATTCACTAACTACGTAAATACACAATTATATTTAGTTTTGGCATTCAAGAGTCGAGAGAGCATTGCGTGCTTGTGTGAGTGTACATGTAAAGCCTTATTTATATTTGCTATATGCATAGCAGAGAACGTCATAAGAAATCTGTAATTAATATTGAATATGCACCATATATAAATATATATATATAGTCGAGTTAATAGTGATCCGAAGACTCTTTGTACTATACTATAAAGAGTCAAGATGATAATAATATTACATTGTAGTCCATGAACATATTGTAAGTAATGACGAAGTATATACAGATACTCATTGCCTCTGAGATTCAGTTCAGAGACTCAAGCACATATATAGTCATAATTATACATACTACATACCTGCTAAAGGTACGTACATATATTTTAACACTGTTAATTTAACAGTATACGTCATGCACATGTACATGTCACCACATTGCCCTTCTTCTATGTATATACTTCTTCGATCTTTTTTTTGTGTGTCTCACAGAGAGAGTGAATTTCCATGTGTAAATATTTTAATGTTCCTCATTTAATTCTTGGTTTGTCGTTTCCTCGTGTCATTATCTCTTCCGAAACAACTTTGAAGCGTATATACAGTTTGGATACAATTAGTATGATATAGCACGCACGGCTCTGTGGCGTCTCACATATAATATTATTCAATAATCAGCACACTATCATTTTAACTATACAAAACTTTTGAATAGGCTCAAGAGTAGACGTGTTTAAATACATTGTATGCATACACATGGGAAAACTAAAGAATTCAGTACTTTCGTTAGTGCCTGTATAAGTAGTAATAGTACATTATGAAAAATGAAAACGCTTAATTACAGGTGTTTCAGTACACCAATACTTTTTCCTATATATATATGAAAAGAGCTTATTCCTCCGACACAAAAATTACATGGTATTTATTATTTATACTATCATGAACCAAGTGAAAGCGTCCTGTGATAAAATCGGTATATATATCCAATTTCACTGAACCGTCACTTTGATGACCCGTTGGAGAAATTTACTCAGTGAGCAGTTTTGTAGCTGAAATTCAGCTGCTGAATTTCAGGGGATTGCAAACAGGGAAGATTCAATGATGATAATATGAAATCCATTCCACCATTTACGGCGTGTATCCCAATTGTAAATATATAAATACATACATACAATTATTGAGAATTTCTTCAGAGAGGAAAAATTTCATATTGGAATTCAAGGATTATATATTGAATGCGTAGTTTCTGATGGGATTACAATATGGATATGGATATGACATAATTTCGTATTATGAATGATTAAGAAATAAATAAATGAGACACCTTAAGGTGTCAACAAGCTTGTTGACATATTAAAGGATAAAACGTAGTAGAGTTTTTTTTATAGCTTTTCATGTTCAACCGTAAACTCACGATCAGAAGCTTTTTTGTAGTGGACGAGACAAAATATTTCTCATACACACAGAGAAACAATAAATAGAGTATATAGTATTGATCATTATATTTTGATTTTATAGAATCTATATAGCAAACGTGTTTTTTTAAGAAAGGTTACTTATTATGGAAGAATTCAAGCGGTTTCACAGAAGTCAGAAAATGGGACTCATAATGCTTATTTCACTTATTTGCCTATTTGAGTACGTTTACTGTGCATCTCTTGATACGGGAGAAGCTAATAGAAGGGGGCATCCATGGAACATTCCGATTCCGAGACAAGATTTCAACAATAATTACGGAGAAAATTTTCACTATGTTCAGTTTGGAAGTCAACAACAGGGAAGTGTGGGAAATGGAGGTGAAAGTTCAGGACTACTAGAAAATCAGAAACAAAAGCGGGATGTTGGTAACACAGTGTGGAAGGGACGTCCACTATATTTTCATGTTGGCAGTACCAGTCCACCAGATCACACGGAGCGACCACCAATACTCATGCCGGAAAGAATAGGTTTTGCAGTGCCAAAGGCAGTCGAGTAAAGTTGACTTTTGACCGGACAAAGATATATTATTTATTATACCTATATATTTTATCATTTCTTTTCATTTTTTCGAATTCAACTGTGGTTGCGAAGGAAATTTCTATTCTGTAAAAATGCATTTTCTTTTTCATTCCCTAATAAAATGGAATTCAATATATCCACAGCAGTTTACAATAGTTTCCATTCTGTCTACAGTACATGGTTGACGTTTTATTTCAAACGCGTCTCTCCAAATAGACTCTATATAACATTGATTTTAGGATAATTTTGCGAAAATATTTGAAGAATTTTAATATTTCGTATTGCAAATTAAATTTGCACGATGCAGTGTCGTATCGAGGTTTACAAATACACAATATACAGATCCCAAAGTTGTAAAATTGACAAATCTCATATGTATTCTTAGATTCGTTAGTAAATGTAGTTGGTTAATTCCTTATAAATAGTGCAGAGTACTCAATCATACAGATAGTATTGTAAGTAATGTATTTTATACTTGTGGATATAATAAATGAGTACTGATTTTAGATCATTCATCTATGAAATTGTAGCAGAATTAAATATGGATATATACAGTCGTTTACAAAACATGTCAGTCGTTCACTATTCAAAGACAACTGACATAGTAAAGTTTACTGAAAAAATTAATGAAAACATTCAAAAATAGGGTACACATAATAAAATTTTAAAATTAAAGACTCATGTCCCCTTTCTAGATAAGAAGACAGTTTGGACAAGTTGTTCTATATGATAAGTTGCTAAATATAGTAAATAAGTATTACATATTAGTGTTACAATTACAGATTACTTACATATTAATACATACATATTAATAATATAATAATATTATAGTATATAGGTACATAAATTACTCATATCTTAAGACTTGTACCTTGTACGTCTTTTGGTAGCTACGGATATGAATCAAGAAATAGTCTAAAATATGGAGTATTATAATATTCTGCTGCCAGATCCAAGTCTATATTACTTGTCTTGTTGTAATGCCTCTAGTAAGTAAATAAATATTAAATGCAATGTTTATAAATTAATCACGTGAATAAAAAGTTGTAGGAATAAAGTTTAAATATGAATAGGTATTTTTGTCAGTCAATATGAATGACTAGAATTCCGGGAAATCATTGGGTAGCGGGGTTGCTGGCAAAGGATCAGACTTGAGCATGGAGACAATCATGCAGTACAAGTAGACGAAAAAAGCTACAAGGTAAAAGCCCATGATAACTAGTACATCTCTCATGTGTCTCTTTAGTTGACCTCGATTGTGGATTTCGGTTGGGTCATGAACTCCTACGTTGCCACTAGGTACTCTGGCAAGCCTATCAAAATCATACATATGTGAAATAAAGTACTTGATTAATGATATAAAAAATATGATGAATGCACACATGAAAGAATTTTAAGGGGGAATCTTTTCTTACTCATAAACGAACCACCCTGTCACAGGCAAATTGACCAGGAAAAACCAAACATGACCATGAAGGAGGAAAAATGCTGTTACAACACCCTGACCACAAATCTTGGGGACGGACCACTGCAATTGTAAAAAAATAAAATAAAAATATTTACATATTGTTACTTATATACATTGATATTGCTTAAAGATGATCATAAAAGGTACTGTGGCGGCATACATACCATATTTAGCCTATAACAACATTGTTGTGCATTTATGTAGTCACATTCCAAATCCGAAAGTGTTATGATCTAAAAATATCCATTATTCCATTATATACAATTATCGATTTGCTGTATCGTCAATGGCTATATAGTATATACTTTTCAATTTATGTATTTCAACTTACAAAGTAGACCAGTAGAAAGAGTAAAAGGCCGGTAATTAGCATGGAGAAGATAAAAAGTAATGTTTCTGAAAGAATCATCTTTTTCCTCTTTTATGGCTTCTCAGTCTTTTGTTTCACGATAAAACTCTCGCGATAATTGAATAAGTTTTACAAACTTTCAACTTAAACACTTTTTAATTTTCACGTTACAGTTTTCCGTTTTCGTAATTGTTTAAGATGACGATTGTGAGAATCGAATGAAGACTCCAACGCTGTGTTCTAAGCGTTCTATATTAAACACGAAGAACAAAATTAGACTAAATGAATTCGAGTAATTAAATGTAACAATTATTTGACTTAAAAAAAATACACATATTAAAAAAATATATAACATTTACTTTTTTTATTGGATAGAGTATTTACTTTTTACTTACTTTGTGAACAATCAACAATCAAACCACGTTCAACAATGGAAAAATCAACTGGGATGATGAAATTGTGTAAACTTTGTCAAACTCTCTACCACGATGAATAATAATTATAATTAACTATTGGATACATTTAACTATAGTTTAACTGTAGACTTGGAGTTCTTGGAGAAGAAGAAAGAAGGAATTTTTTCGGCTTCAAAATATTCTTGGTCCCGGTTCAAATAAAGGAGGGGAAACAAATATATTTTGAATCCAAATTTTTGATTCAAAAATTAGAATGTGGAATAAAAAATATTGAACTCTTTGATGAACTTTCATCTTTAAATATCATACATAGTTATAGTTAACTTCTAATAATTATCTCTGTGTGTCAGCTTGATTACAAATTTGGAATGTCTTCACTTTTGGGCTCTTTGGGAAACAAAATTGTTAATGCTGCCAGGTAATTCGCATCAAAAAATATTCAAAAGTACAAAGTACTGTACAATTGTACTTTAATTTAAGTATACTACTTAAATATAGAAGTATTTTGTTTCGTCTAATATATAATATACAGTGACATGTAATTTAATTTAAATGTTTCTTTTCCAATCATTCGTAGGCATGGTACAAGTTTATGGTCCAGTCGCACTACATGGCCAAAAACTTCCTGGTTATTTAATTATACATTGATTCGACCCATTACAATGACACCGATTCTATTGTAAGTATATAATAGCGACAACTTGTCGCCGACTAGTACTAGTTAGTAAATACTACATATAATTTTTTTGCATTTATGCTTACCATTTATGTACACATTTAATTGAACTTTTTATGTGTATATCAGGGCATTCATGAATATGATTAAATTTTTGTAGAGCTGAGCCTTTAAAAAAGAAAAAGAGAATGGATCCTGCTATAGTCAAAGCAAGAGAGCAGAGAAAATTGAGAAAGCTTGAAAAGGCGATCCGAAGACTTGAGAAACAAGCTCGGCAACTGAAACCCCTTGAGGAACTTCAAGTCCCTACGGCTATTCTTGATAATCCAAGGTAAAAACCAAAGCATCATTTGTTTTAATAATGCATGTAGCCTACGCGTGTTAAAAAAGCATGATTCGAAATGTCCTATACTCTATATATTGTACGAATTATGTATTTGTTTCTGTTTGAAATACAGGCAAAGGGCACGTCCAGCACGGAAGTTGTTAACAAAAGAAGTGGAAGATAGATGGTTTCTCGAAAAACAAATGTCCAAGTTTAAATTTGAGCAACATTCTCGAGAAATCCGATACATTGAGGATTTAATAAAAAGTCAAAATAAAGCATTAACAGAGTTGAGAAAAGAATCCGAAGATCTTTATTCTGCTGCCATTGACGTTGATACTAGTTTTCTACCATATAAATCCAATGGACCTGTGGATACTCCTCCAATTAAAAATTATGTCTGTCCAGAAGGAGACTTTGAAAATGTATCAAAACCATGGGAAGGAGAGGTACCATTGCCGGAAACGAGCAATAATTATTAGTGTATAGTAAATAAGTGTTCATTATATAAGACGTATGAAGTCTGGGACAATTTCTTGTGTACTTCTATATAATTTAATATGCATTATATTATATCATTACGTAATCGATCTTGAATGTGTAATATTTATTGTTTAAAGTTCAATATTAAACAAAGAGCGAGTCAAGTTTTGTACAACTATCAAGTGTATGCTAGAGTATGCCTATATATATATATATACATAATATGGAACATATACCTCATGGAATTGTTGTTTTTCTGAATGAATTGAAAAGCAAACAATTGCAGTATAGACAGTTATATAATATTTATTATAATATACGTATATACCCTATAAATACAGGACAGCTTTAGGTAATCCAAGGAGAAAAGACACGAGACGAAACTGGAAATCTTCAAAAGCCCACACACACATGCACACAAAACTTATGCATCCATTTTTTGCTATTATTTAGGCAAAACCACAAGAAATTTGATTCCACATCCAAAAAGTGTCTCATAACAGTTCATAAACACATTATGTACTTTGTCACTGTGTGAATTCCAACATGCATGATTCAAAAGAGAACTGCACATGTGAGTCATAGTTATATCATAACAGTTGCGTATGTAGACCAAAATCTGTACAATTCAAAGGTTATTTATCCATCGCATTATAAAATCGTTTTTATACATAGATGCGTATTTATTCAATTATAAGGCGATATAAGTACAGGAAAAGATACATGATTGTAGACCTATCTTTTAACAAATAGTGGAATAAATTAATCTTCGATAATTTACTGTTGCATTTAGTACATGGGGCGTGATAATAAGGAAAATTCAAAGGCTTCGTTCGGATCATTCATAGAAAATACATTTGCATTGTGTGGTAAAGTGTGAATTCTCATTGGGAAAAGAATTTCACAATTTTGGATTGTTCATTGTTCTTCGTTGAATTTAAGGAAATCTTTTCGTGTTCTTTCAAAAATTATTATTACTTGAAGTGTGGGTCTTTATGGAGTCTCTGGATATTCGCCTTATCAAACACGGTAAAATATATTGTAATTCAATCATTTGCATTTAATTTATGTATAGTCGTTCATTCATAGTTAATTGTTATTTTTAGTACTTACAGTAGTGGAATTTTACAACTCTCGATTGGTCAATCGACCGTTTGATCAAGTAATTGATTAAACTTTCGAAAAGTGTGTTTGTAATTGTTCAAAATATTATATATTTTCTTTTTTTTTTCAGAATGAGTATATAGTTCATATATATACTTCATCAAATCTAAGAAGACCAAAATTGTTAATTAAGAGACCCAGCCACTGGAATTCCTAGAATAGAATATATTATATAAAACATAACATCTAGGGAATTTCCTAGATTAATTGTTATTGTTTTACAACATTTGTGAAGGAATGTCTTCACAGGGTCTAATGTCTGGAGCGGGTAAAAGTTATGGGAGTACGTCGGATGACCCGACTGTCGGATTTGCTGGCCCGTCGTCTGGCTCTACGCCTGGCTTCTTTGATGCAGCCCAATTTTATCGTCTTTGTGATGATATCACGTCAAATGTGTTTGCCATTGCAAAATACGGTAAGTATTTATATGATGAAATATTTCTCAATATTTTAATAACAACAGTCTTTATAAACTAAAGTTTTTTAAATATGGAATTCTTTCTATTTTTCTTTTTTCTTTATAGGTACAACACTGGAAAAAACGTTAAAGACAATCGGAAGTAAAAATGATTCAAAGTTTGTTCGAGAGTCTGTGCATGATGTTCAAACTACAGCAAATCAAACAATCACGGATACAACCAATTATATAAAGAAATTAAGTTTGCTAATCAAACTTCAACCTCAAGGATCTGGAAAAGAAGAGAAAATGAGAGTAACTCGTCTCACCTCGGACTTTGGCTCAAGTGTTCAACGCTACACGGATGTACAAAAACAAATTGTTGCCAAAATGAAAGTTACTTTTCTACCTCCTCCCAAACCTTCTGGTGGACCTGAAAGTGATGATCAGTCCCAATCTTTAGTGAGTAATGATGAGGCTCAACAACAAGCACAAAGGCTTCAGGAAACTCTTGAATTCGAACAAGGCATGTTGATTGAGAGAGAAGAAAGAATTCGACAGATTGAATCTGATATTGTGGATGTCAATGATATTATGAAGCAACTGGGAACAATGGTTCAAGAACAGGGAGAAGTTGTTAGTAAGTATGATTTATAGCATTCAAAAATTTTGAATCAAAATTCATTTTACATTCTATAGCAAATTTATGTCATTACTTAAATAAATAAAATCTTGCAAGCATCTTTACCATCTGCCCCATGAGAAAAACTTTACTTTTTGTACGCACGAAGTGATATCCATCTTTTCTTTTTTTTAAATTTCCAGGCACTATTGAAGGAAATATTGATGGAACTTATAATGAAGTAGAATCTGGAAGGCAAGAATTGCAAAAAGCTGCAACTTATCAGGTACTCATTTATATATCAAGTCATGCTGGAGTCATGTTTTGACACAATAAGTATTGAACTTGTATTGAATTTGATTTGTTTTTGTGAATTTTGTTTAGACAAAGTATCGCAAGCGTTTGTTCTGTCTTCTTGGAACTGGGCTAGTAATATTCATCATCGTCGTCATTGTACTTGTGACACAACTGAAAAGTTAGAAAGAAGGTATGTCTAACAAGAAGAACAAATTTTTCGATTTTTTTCCTTCAAAAATGTGCGTGTGTATTTTTGAACCGACTCGAATACATTTACCTCCTCATGAACTGCAACATCAAGAACTATGGTGATGTCTACGTATACAAAAAATGAAAAATCGTGCCTCTAATATTCAAGTTTGTACATGTTATAAATATATATATATTATAAATTTTATCTGTACCTATATACATACATGAAAAGCTTCTATCTTCTGGATTTGTGCACACTGCGAATAGTGCGAATTTATACACGCGGAAATTAATTCATTATTACGCCTATTTACTATTGCTTCATCATCTGTTTGCTTGAATGAATTTACAACAGAAAAAAGTGATTGTTTTGGCTAAATTGGAGTTTCGTCTGTAGTGTAAAATATATAACAGTGATATTGGGGTATCCACATCCAAACTTTTCAAAATGTTCCATTAACTCTGCTGTGCTAGTTTTCAGTACACCTTGTTGTTTTTCTAGCAGCCATAAAAACACATGTAATTAATAGTAATTATTTCAATTATACTTACAAGTTGTAATTTACAAGAAATGAGAGATAATTTTACAGCTCAAAGTTTTTTTTTAAAACTCGATATCTTTTTTATTTTTATTCCTACAAAAAATTCGTATTGTATATTTACAATGGGTATATTCAATAATTAAATAGTATTTAATTAATACACATGTATAGGTACTTACACGCATTTTTAATTATGTTAACAGTTACAAATAATGTGGAAAAGGTAGCTTTGTACTGTTTAATTGAATGATTCAATTTGAATATGATCACTAAACGAAAGGTCATTATACTCGATATTTACATTATATGTACACCCACAGTCGATGAAAAGGAAAAGAAAAGTGAAACTGGATTCATAAGTCATAAGAGTTTCATCAATATTGTTAAATAGAATATATAAGTAAATATTTAACAAATTATTTCTCTCGTGTCTTTCCTCCGGATTTTATTGTAAACTAAAATTATATACTTATTTTTTCTCCTTTCAAATAATTCCAAAACGCTGCATTTACGTGAGAAAGATAATAACTGTATATGTTAAATAACGCGTATGGTTTGTGTGAGTATGATTAGTAGAATTCCCTTCTCGATGCATATACGTTACATAATAATATTATGATAATATTATTATAAAATTAGAAACCTATATTAATTATGATGAGTGTATATGTACTTATGTAAATGCCAAATGCGAGTACCCGTAGGTAACTTTGGATTATTTCAATTTTAAAACAGAATTTCCTAATTATTCCAGTATTGTATAAAAACTAGATTCTTTTACCGTCGTATGTTAATTTCATGTAAATGTAGTTTTACATAATAGTTTTGGTGTGTGTGTGTGGGTAAAAGATGAAACAAGTAAAAGTGAGTTAATAAATACACAGAATTATTTTTCTAACATCCTCTATTCAAGATCATGCATGCATATAAGTTGCCTTCATTTCCTTGTGTTTCAATGAAGGCAGTGCGAATGGCAAGGTTAATTTTGCATCCATCGTCAAATCCATCCAAATATAATATGAGTAAGGTATATACAAACTCTATTAGTAAACTATAGAAAGATTTTCGGCATTCAATCAACGAACATTATATAAGTAACATATATGCATAATGGCTCTTGCAATTACTTCTCTACATATACTTACAAGTACATACAGTCATTTTTAATGCTATAATAGGCGTCAGTGGTACAACTACTATACATATATATGTGTACCTTAGTTTAGATGCCGACATCTAATGCGTATAATTGTATCATCTTATTTACATATACATTTTGTCACCTACGTGTATACACAGTTACTATAATGATACTTATCTAGTCTATTTGACTATCTGGGTTTGTTTTTGAATTCAACTAGGTCAGTCCAAACTATAATAAAATATTATATCCCTGCTTTTGGCAATCGTCATCTAAATAACGATAACAGATTAGTGATAAGGCTAATGTGGATAGTTTAAACAAAAAAAATCCTTGACTAAAGAACATTTTACAGTACTTTTGTTGGTGTACTTGGTTTTATATCGTGATTTCCTATATAGGAGAACGCCAAAAGTAGTGTCTACATTAAGTATATTGTTTACTTCACTTTATCCTAGATACATATCAACTTATATTTATATATAAAATCATCATGTTTTTATAAAATATAAATTCATTCACGCCCACATTTCAACCTAAGTAACTATATACAGAGAAAATTCTCTAGTAAGTATGTGCATTTTAGTTGGCTCTGTTATTGATACATCTGCCAATTCCGAGTCTACTTACTTACTAAAAAAAAGTCTTATCGGATTTGTGTAAATGGTGAGTGTGTAGACGGTACAATAATAATTATAATTAAATGGATGACGTTTCTACTGTCTATGTGTATCTATGTGAACTCCTGCCAATTTTTTTGGGGTTTTTTTTCAATGGAGATCGACATGATTTTTTTAATGGAACTAGACGAAAAATAGTGCTTATGCGATCCGAGTCACTCTTCATCTTCTCACATTACGTCTCATCGAATTCACACACATGTCATTTATATCGTAGATTTTAATACGGGTTTATTTTTTCAAAAGTGCATTGAAAAAAAATAATGTGTGTTAGTGTGTTTATTTTCGTTAAATCGTTCATCGTTATTTCACATCAAAATGCAACAGTTTAAAAAAGGATAAAACTGAAAAGCTACTCTACACAGAGGAAGAAGAATATCTACTGTATAATTTCTTTATGTTTGTCACCAGTTTATCTCCCAATTCTTTGAAATTGAGTCAACTAATAATACCAAACAAAATGAGTAGTGACAATTCAATCGACGATCATCATGTCGATCTTAATATAAAATCGGAAGCCGGAAAACAAATTATGAATAGAAAGAGTGTACCAGCAGATCAAAATAATGGTAGTCCAATGTTCATTTTAAATTCCAATTTGAGTTTGGAACAATTAGAAGACACACTGAATTTACTCCAAGAAGAATTTGAAAATGAAATTGATATTTACGAGGAAAAGGAAGAACGGATGAGACAAATGAAATCTCATCTTTTGGCAGTTGACTTCTCAACAAAATACAAACGTCAGTTATCACAGGGTAGTCGATTTGGCTCAGAAAATACTTCTAACAATACCAAAACTAAAGAAAAAGCAAAAGAAGAACAATTACTCTTACTGAACAATTCTAATAAAAAATCAGAAGAGAATCAAGTAGTACAAAATAAAACTGCACCAGACAAAGAAAACCGTAATAGTTCTAACAAGTACACTAATCGATCAAGTACTAATATCAGTGAAAATGAAATAGATTTATTGGTTAAAGTTTCCGACGAATCACCTCGAGAAGAAAAAGATATTGGTGAATAAAATATTCTTTAATTTTGGTACTTAAAATACATAATTCTGTATTACTTAATATTTTATTGTGAATTTAATGGGTTTCTGTTCAAAATTTTGATTAAGAAAAAAGTCTGGAAGGAAGATGGACGGAGATCCGAAAATTGGAAACAGAACTGGAGAAAAATCGAGAGGAATTACGAGCCCGTTTTACGCAAATTAAACAGATTGAAGCCGAAATACAAAATATTAGCATCTATTTGAAAAAATGTGGCGCAGCAGATAATAATGTTGCCAGTCATCTTTTCGCACAGCTCAATTCGTCGTTGAACAACGAGGAGTTTAATCTGAATCTGACGCGAGACGAGGAGAGTGATCCTGGTAAGTTCATTATAGAACACACAAAACTGGTATACTACTTTTATATATTTACATTTACACCACAGGATAAAAATACACACATTTTTTTGTTACGTTCTTCGATCTCTCCTTCACCACAAACTACATACTTTCACAGTTACTAGACTCACGCATTTTCATAACATTTGTTTTAATTTAAATACACTTGTTCAGTAAACTTTCAATTTTACACGAATACGTATACGTGCGCCATTTATATCCGAGCGTTATAGTTTAGTTCAAGTACATTGTTGCTTCTATTCATTGTAATTCAATTAGTCCTTTCATTTTATTACTATTATGTATTGCTTTATGATAAAGCCTTTATCCATGTTCGAGTTAATATTTGTCGATTCTATTCCTTGAATTTCGCAGGTTCGTTATTTTCCAAAAACCGTCCAGAAAAACAAGACGAAGCAGAAGGGCACATTCAAATTGAAGTACAACAAACAGCAGGACCTTCAGATTTCGTATTATTTACTGATAATCCAATTAATAGGACAATGGAAATGTCGCAATCAACTAGTGAGCAACGTAATGTGGAGAATGCAGGCGAGAGTTTAGAGGACTCACTCAAGGTATGTATACCATATACACAATCATCAAATACGTATTTTATATAAATTTCATTTAGTAGATCATCTTGTAAATATGAAATACAGAATGTATGTAGTAAGTATAAATTAAATACCTATACTACGCTAATGGTAAGGAGCTAACCGCTACCATATCCACGCCAGTACTTTCATATGTATATAGTGTGAGACATTTTTATGGTTGTTCTGATGTTACACATTTAAATGTTGTATGCTGCAGGTTTAAGCTTCCAGCTTGCAGAGTCATGACATTTTTGAACTCATGTTTTTTATTACTATACTTATTTCCTTTGATAAGACGTTGAAATTCAATACTTTCTGGTGATAAGGTATAAATACACATGTATCCGCGTTCTATTTTATGCATATTGACAGTACTGGTATATGACATGTGCATATTAAGTGTATGTAAACCCAACTGAAAATATATGGCGTTCACAATGAGCGATTAGTATTTCATATTTTCTCTCTACACTCTAAAATTTCTAGTCCATTTACTTATATTATAGTATTTGTCGAAAATCTTTTATGTAGTTATTTTTTTGTTCGTTTTGCAGATTTCTCGTGCGGGCTGGATATCGTGTTTTGCTCTGAATCTATTTGTAGTTGTCATCACCATTGTTATTCTAGTCACAACAGCCTATACGTAAAGTGTTTCTTGAAAATTTATGCCATTAGGAAGACAATTACCTAACAGCTTTATTGTTGTTATTATAGTTGAGTTATGTTTTTTTTGAAAATTATATGGGTATGTCTTTTTATTAAAAAGACATACCCAAAGTATGAAAAGTAGGTACTCAAATTTTTACTATACAGTACTGAAAATTCGGTTACTTTCGTACCAACTGAGTTGGCCCAACTCTATAGAGTAGGAGTTGGAAATTCAGTGATTTTTTTATATATATTTGTGCCACTTAATTTATTCTACAAAGAATCAGATGATATTTTTACCAGAAATAAAGAATTCATATATAAAAATCTGAAACTCAAAATGCGGTAGATTATTTTCTTTATTTTGGGCATCGGGATTCTTTATATTTTTCAATAAAATATAAATAAGTATTAGAGTTCATAATAACAATTCATTACTAGTTGTGTGTAGTACCCAATCACATTGAAATTATTCAAGTATAACTCTTGGATGAACTAAAAACTAAAACTATAGGAATCAAACAGTGCATTCTCCATTGAACTTTCTCCAAAGAAGAATACACTTAATGAGTACTGTGTAATGAGAACTATGTAAAATCATAATAATTGATAATAATATTATTATTTTTGTAAATACATACTGTACTATTAAATTCATAATAATTAATATCATGGTATATCAATAGGTATGATACATTTGAATATATATTTATTATATAGTTGCATAATATTACATCTCTATATCATCACTGTACTACAGTGTACTTACATACTATGTAATACATAGTATGTAAGTTTGTATAAATTACATGCGTGTTAAATAACATCAGTATTATTTTATCATGTGTAAAGATACCTATATGTATATAAGTACATACTATTTATTTTCTTCCAGTATATGTACATACCAGTATTTTATATTGGAATTTAAGATTCAGTCCACAAAGTGCATATAGATCTAAACGACATGTACAATCATAGTATATATTTATTACCTTTCTGTCTATTTAGAAAAGGGAAATAAACCGTTTGGTATATGTATTTATTTGGTTACTCGTTTTACTTCTGAAATACACGGTTAAACGTATACAGAATTTTATTTGGTACTGGTAACTAACATACATATTCTGATTGTATTTTAATATCGGACCTACATACTTACATACCAACAACAAATTATTAGTAGAAAGATCATTCCAGTATACTGCACTCTTCATGTGTTACGTGCACTCTATTATTAGTAATAATTTATTACTTATTCAGTATCCACACCGTTGTGTTGTGTTACAGCGAGCTTTCTAGATTACATCGTTCTGATTTTGTCATACATTTTAACATCTTTCACAATTACATACATCCAAGTAAATAGGTAATTATTAAATTAACTTTATGCTTTGTCACTGCTAGCAGTGACATGTTTTAAGAAGGATTAAAATGTGTTTGCATAATCGTCTCAAGATATAAAAAAACCATTTAAAATGGCCTAATATGGCTAAGTAAATTAATAAAAAGAAACGAACAGTATATATAACAATTACGAAAATGAATCTAAAAAATAGTTTACACGTGTAGAATCGTCCATCATTTTTTAAACTATATTTTCCGTTTCTTCAATCCAGAATTCACACCAACTGCTGCATGTACTCTCAACTCGAAATATCAAACTAAATATACAATATTACCGCCATATAACTGAATATCATGCATATAATGGTCTTAAAATACGCAACTAAAAAAAAATGTTTCCTGAACGTTTTTTTCTTGATGTACAATTTGCTAATCCATCGCGAATATATTCATATTACTTTTTAAGGTCCTGGATTTTGCATCGACAAACGAATCATCATCACAATGATTACACTTTGGATTACAAAATTTCCATACACTATAAGCCATAATAACAGTCATTTATTGTTTTAGCTTGATGGCACATACGTACTGTGACATGCAGCACCGTTCTATCATCACTGATCGATTCATCAGTTATTCATAAACATTCTGGATTGCACAAAGGATATTTATTTATATTTATTGTAATAGTATATTATTATGTATGTGTATTTAATCGTATGTGTCAATACTGTAATTTTTGAAATAATTATTTTTATAATGTTTGCTGCGTTTAAAATTTTGAAATGTCGTCCTGACTCGCAGTATTTTTCTAATTCCATTCCATTCATGGTATATTTCTGTTTAGATATGCCGATGAGTTTGATATTTTTGTATTCAAGCTATAAAATATCCCTCGTTTTCTTTTGTAAATCCAACAATGTTTGTTTAGTCTTTGTTTAGGCACCACTTTCCCAATCAATTTGACGATCTAGATAGGTATAGTTATGCAATTATTGACTAGAATTATTATTTATCTAAATAAGTAACAATAATATCGTACTTGTAATCTTACAAGTCCTTAGGTAAGGGCTGCTTATACTACAATGTCATTCTATTTTATATACAGGTTAAAATAACTGCATGTTGTTTCTTGTCAAAAAAATTGAATTCCTGTTGGGAGAATTCGTGCAACGGCAGTAGGACGGCCAGGTGAAGGAAGTATTTTTATAGAAACTAGATACGCAATGTACTAGGTACAAGGTATGCATAGGTATACAATCTACAAAGTGTTTCTCTATTCATTGCAAACACGTACCTATTTAAATAGAATTATCGTTATTATCATCATCATTATTCTCTTACATCATATAAAATTTAATTACATACTTGATCACCACTGAATCAATCAATTGTCCACCGATTTGTCTAACTTCTCTCAATCTTTCTAGCACTCATTGGTCTGGTTGACTATATAGTTGTACATACGAATATATAATTGACTTCCTCGACTTCCCTCTACACCATATTACATATACGACTCTTATCAAGACAGTAAAAACAAACCCTCAAACACTTTCCGGAACATGACCTTTACTATAGCGTGATGCTGACGTCCGAGTCATCTTGACACTGTTGGATGTTGGACCACTTCGAACCATACTCGGAGCGTAAGAAAACGGTTTCCACCATTTGTGTGGATGTGAACCACTACCACGATGAGCAGCAGAATTGAAGCCTGGAGTCATAGACGTCAAACTTGAGCGTCGTGGACTGTGAGAGCTGCTGTATTGTTGCTGTTGTTGATTATAACTACTTAGCTCTTGTTGACTGCCACTCATGGCCAGAGAACTTGGAGTCACAATTACACCACTATCATCATGGAGACTGATTTTGGGTGGATGTGACGAGGGAGGAGGAGGAAAATGAGACATTCGGGACTGGAATCTGGGACTTGGGAAGGGAGAGTTCTCCGTATGTCATACAATCGTTGGTGAACATGTCGCCTGGATATAGAAAGAGAGAATAACAATTTGAATTACAAAATATGAAGTATATATTTCATATTTATATTAGGTATGAGTATACTATTTCCGGGAAAAAAAGGTTTATATATGATTTTACATAGTTCAAAGAAGCAGAGGAGGCGCAACCATCTTCTGGCGGAGTCACTTCAAAACCAATTCCACCATTTAGTGTTAGTCGTACGGGTCTTAAGGGACTGGTTGGAGGAATTCCAATCTCTTCATGAGAAGACAACCGTCGACCTCCTAGTCCGAATCCTAAACCTTGACGGAGAGACGATGATCTCCTCATCAAAATATCATCATTCACGGTCGAAGGGCGTAACGAATTTGATCGTGGTCTACTGTGTGGATAAAAATAGACAATAGAATTAGTATTACTCCAAAATTATTATGCCGATTTTCCAGAAAAACGTACATCTAACAAAACGAACAAAAAAAAGAAAACGTAATTACATTACAACATAAAAAAGGAAAGATATAGTGCTTGAAAATGTTGTTCGGGTGAACAATTCCATGAACATTTTTTGCCCGTGTATTTTATATTAATAAAACAGAAAATGTGGATTTTAAAAAAGAGTATATTATCGTATTATTCTACTTATTGGAAAAACTGTGAAAAGATGTATAATAGACAAGCTGAACAACTGTTTATCTATAGAATTCTTGGAAAATGAAAACATGTTATCCTCCTTGGAAGATATATTTGAAAAAGAAATTCTATGGAATCGTCATTTATCATGGATTTCCTAATTTTACATGCACGTTATTATTGCATTTTGTGTTCTCATTTGGAAAGCTTGATGTATATATTTAAAAAAAAATATAAGTTGTCTTTATCTTCTTCAAATTTAAACTTTGATCAGCTTAAATTTTGAGAGGAAGTTTCTATATTTCATTTTTTGTGTTTGTGTATATTTTTCTCGGTTCTTATCCTTTAATCAGATTACATCCAAGAAAACATCCAAGAAGGAAGAAAACTACACACTAAAAAGGCACAACACAAATATTTTGTTTTATACTTTGGATTATGAAATTCGTATTGTACAGATGGAACATCATACTGCAACTGTTTCTTGCTCTCTTTCTCAGAAACTCGGAAGTCAGGCTTTGATCTTTGTCAACATGAAATTGTTTTCAAGAGTTTTATAAATAAACAGTAAATATAAAATGGAAAAGAGTGAAGACAAATGACATGGAATAATAAAAATGGTTAGTAAATATGTATATACCATGTATTATCATGTATATATAGGTACATATTCTATTATTACATACCTGCTTGGAGAGTCTGGTAATGAGAGACTATTGCTCTTGACAACGGGGGCTCGAGTGTGATGATGACCAGATGGAATGGCCACATTCGTCACTGATGAACAGAAAAGGGAACCGCTCGATGATCGGCGTTTCCTTACTGACTCGCTATTATTCTGAGCTTGTGAGAAAAGGTTAAATCCTTGGTCACCATTTCCATTCCCGTTCCCAGACACACAGCTCAGTGTACTTTTCCTTCGCGAATTATGTCTTTCAAATGTCTTCTGAGCAGAGAATGGGGATGGCTTGATACAATAAATATAGTCACCTGTAAAAAAAATCAAAGGCAAAAAAAAATCGTTTCTTTTACCGATTCCGTACTAAAATTGAGAGTCAACGAAAAACTCTCAATTTATTCGTTTTCCTTTTGTACTCGAAACTCCATCGTGTCATTTATAGTTTACCTTCTTTGAGTTTGAGATCACAGGAAGGATTTATAATGACGTAGGATAAGGAACTCCGCTTTTCTATAAAAAAAAAACAAGGACGACTTCCATAAAGTAAAGCTTCAAAATAATTATAGCATTCATGTTGAAGTTGAGATCTGTTCATAAGATGGCCGCATTGCACAAATAAATACCTGAATTAATATGATGAAAAATGGTGTCACCAAAATTGGGAAGTCCTAAACTCTGCATTCTGTGGAAAGAATCAAACCAAAGGTATTTGTTTAATTTGAGCTTAGTTTTAATAATGGCACAACTCTCTCTCTCCGAAATGAATTGACACCTATTTTAAACTAATGTATAGAGTTTATATTTTATATTGTGTTACCTGGCTCGAATCAAACTTGCAATTTCCGCTCGTTCTATGAGCTGTACATGAGTGTCTTTGGTGCTGTTGTGATGTTCTTCTGTGGGGACGGCCAAAGACATGTAACTACTTTGCTGAGTTGCACATCCACCCAAACAACTATTTTGTATATTCATGTGATGAACTTCACCTCCAGTCACCGGAACACTATGACTGTGATGACCAAACCGTGGTGGAGACTGAGATTGATCATTTATACTAATACCCGGTCCGATGAGTGTAGGGCTCGAAGCTTCACTCCGAGGGTGACCAACCGTATCACATCCGTCTCCATTATCCGACGACTCTTCCGATGATGTATCCTGTGTCCTGTAAATCCCGATTGGAATCTCACAACTTGTCGAGCACAACTTCTGATACAATCGACCATATGTACGCACCCAAAGGTCGTCCTTAGTGATCTCAAACTGTAAAATTTACAATAATACATGCATAGATCTAATCAATTTCGAAACGCATTTTTATCAAATATATAAAACCAACAAATGTATTTATCAAAAACTTTATACGGATTATCTCATGCACTGTGTTATAAATTATAACAGTTTCTCCTGTATATTATCATAAAGTTATGGATGATCGAGTTTCCTATTCCCCACATATTTTATCAAGAATTTTTTTATGGACATCCTTTAAAGTAAAATTGCTCGGACGATGCATGATAAACTGGAAGTTACACGGAATGAAACAACAGATGAAACAACCTCTTTACTTTTTCTCCTCTGGGCTTTCTCCCATGGGAAAGAGAAAGTAGAGAAAACACCTGGCCCTGTTGCCCAGTTCCCTTCCATCCTTTTATCTCCGCAAAACCATCATGCACACTCATATACCTACACAAATATGTGTACGCAGTAAGCACTATACTTGCCCATAGAATATTTATTCAGAATTTGCAGCACACTTGAATGCCCTCTTTCCACTTTGTACACTCAATTATCATCCATGTCATCTGTTTTCCGAATCGCGAAGGAGGGAGTTAACTTAAACATTGTTGTTGTTGTTATTGTAAATGTCCCTGTGTATTTTTTAAAAATGATCCTTTTATCGCTCATAATATATCTCTGCGAACTATACTTCTTCTATATTTTCTCTAATAGAGTACACAAGAAAATGAGCAACCCCTATCATTTATTCTTCTCTATAATGTATTTATTTTGATATTCAAGGAGAAAAATAAATTCCATTCAATTTAGGAATTAGGAATCCTTCTTTATTTGTAAAAATGTTTACTAAACATTCGCAATTTGATCAAAATACGTCCCATTGCTATTCTTTTTGTTTCGTATTTCAAAATTGCAAGAGGCACGATCAAGAAAGAAATGTAGTATTTTTTGTACAGTAAATTACATAGATTGATAAATGGAATGAAAAAGAAAAAATTTCATTCTAAAAACATATACTACAACGTACGATAAACTAAATTGTACTGTGAAATTTAGGGCCAAATCGACACATATTATAGTGAAACTCTTTGTATGAGAGACGACATGAAGGCCTGGACGGTTTTGCTATATATCTAATTCTATAAAACATCATATTATAGGCTGCAGCATATGTCTCTACCCATTTTCTATCATCTCCTGTGTAAATTTCTGGAAATTAGTTCATCCAATCCATAACTATGGCTCACTATAGACTATAATAGTGTAAGAAGTATAGAGTTTTACTTCCCATGGCTTAAATTTTTTTGCTCATTTCCTGATTTTTCCATAAAAATGGAGTTGAACTTGACTCTCTTGTATTTACTATATACATACACCGGGATTCTGTTTGGCTAGCTAGAAGGATCAAAGAAGTGAAAGGAGATAAAGAAAAGGGGCAATATTTATCTTCATGGTGAAAGTCACTTTCACCAAGTAATTTGAAGTAATCAAAAGTGGGGAGTAAACAAGTGGCCAGCAGTCAACACCTGTCCCTACCTTATACATAGACTATGGCAATAGAAAGTATACGAAGTACATGCACGCATTTTTGGGATATCACTGCAATCTTATATGTATGTGAACCAAAGCTTGTCATCATCTGCATCCACTCTTTTATCTATTCAAAGGTCATCCTATTGACGCTTTCTTTTCCATCACAAATGTCTTTCTATCTACTTACAAAGCAAAACTGTTCAATTACGTCCTACTGGTTGAAAAAGTTTGAAATCATAATTTATTTGGTTTTTTTGCTTTTTTCAGAGGAACAAATGAGTATGTAGATTGTAGAGATTACAACAATAAAGAAAGAGATGGATAAATTTAATCTTACGGAAGTCAGGAATCCGCTGCCGGGGGCTTGATCTATCCCCAGTAATAACCGTACAAAAGTTATTAAGTAATCTTTGACAAAGGCTTGATAGAGAAGTGTGTCCAGCATTGAGGCAGAGAAGACACTCCCGGCTGCAAATGGAAGGCGAAACATGTAGGAAATGTGTGAACCTCGCTCTTTCTCCCTCTGGAAGTAAATACAATATCATCACATAATAATATTACTTAAGTACTTATATCTACATTGTCATTGCATATAAAATGCGCTTACAAAAGACAACGTCCTATACTTTCCATTAGGCAATACACTGACCACAAATAAATACATGTGACGCCATTTCCGACATTGCACTCAATCCCAGTTTTGTGCACACAGGATACTAAAATACAGTTATGTATAAATCTATACATACACAAACATTCAAACAATATGAATGGATAAATGATATGAGATCAGTCGGAGAACTGATAACAATACTTCGCTTTCTCTTCTCTCTCCTTACCTACTTTTCATATAGAACCTTAAACTAATGATAATGAATATACTCGTCCTTATTCGCATCCCGAAAATCCGAGCATAACTATATACAATAGACTTATATATCATCACAAAGTAACTTTTCTCGCATGCTCAATAGATAAAAGATAGCCAAACATTACCAATTTTATAGTTTGCGAATGAACTTGAGTGCATTCATGCTTGTTATATAAATTGACTGAAGTACCCCTATTAAAAATTAATACTTTAATTTTTTATCTATTACGTATGTACACAAGATAATTAATTAACGAATTCAATCAATAAAATGTATTTAAAAAACAATTGCATTTTATTCATCCCTAATTTGTTCTACCATTATCAGTAGATTGAACGTACAAAAATTCAAACTATATAATTTCGACAAAAGAATTTTCAGGAAATTAATTTTGAAGGAGCGGACACAAGGCACAAAAATTTTCAGCAATTCAATGGAACATATATAAAAGTTAAGGTAATTTTAAAATGCCCAACAAACAAAACTCAGTCACGTTTAGTGATATTTGAACAATAAATAGAAATTTCCAGTTTCCTGCATGGATACCGTTGAGAATTGAGCCAAATTACATTAAATTTTCATGCAAAGTACAAAAGTTTTTGTTTCTTAATTTAATTGCAAGTGTATAGACCACAACCTTAAAGCTAAAGGACAAAATGAATCATTCCAGTATTAAAAATTTAGAGTCATTGACTCGCATTTCCTTCATGTATTTGGCATTTCATGGCGATCTAAATGAAGTTCTAATTGAAAGTTTTTTTGTAGTAGATTTTAAAACACGAAAAGATTTATAATCCCCCATTATAAAATTATAAGTGAATGGAATGCGAAAGAGATACGGAGGTAATTGGAGAGGGAATTTATCCGAATACGCCTGTTAGAATTTGAAACAAGTTGTACATGAAATAATTACATACAATATAGACAAGTTGCTTTTCTTTACAAACTTTTTGTCTTTACAGTTTTTTTTTCTCGTTGGGTTTCAACATAGTTTTGGCCCTCTTTGTTCAACCTTTAAAATATTCAAAATGAAAAACGAACAAAAGTTTATTATTGTCTCGAAATGAATTATAAAGTAGACTCCTTTAGCCCTTGGGGCATTTTCGGAGAACGGTATGTCAGGTAGTGTCTTGGTTAGGTCAGAAGGAGCTCTATTCATCCTATATATATTCTAAATCCTAAAATTCTACATATTAAATTCTAGAATCTGTAGCATTGAGAGAGAGAGAGAGAGTGGGAAATGCCAACTTATTTTCCATTCATACTTTCTATATACCACTCCTACATATTTTTTTCTCCCCTTGAGCATTTTATTTTCCTAGATTTTTACAATGAGGAAAGTAAAACCGAGTTTCCCCCATTCCACACACATCTCATTTCAGCGAAACATGCTTCCTCATTGACATTATGTGCACGGACATACATTTATATACCTACGCATTTGTGTGAACTCCCCTACAGCAAAAGAGATTTGAACCCAGCCCAAACGACATGGATTTTTAAATATTTGTCTCTAATCCTTTGAATTCTGACTCAAATTTGTACGTTTGCCTTTTTTATTTTATATATGTCTCTCAAATTGCATCTGAAATCTATCAACTCCACTTCAAATGTCATTCTATCTCCGAGACATCATAAAAAACAAAAAACGAGTCTGCTCACAAAAAAGTACCTGCGAGCAAAATGAAATCCAAAAATCTCTATCAATAACCCCTTAGATTTGCTCCATTGAATCACTATCGCTTTCCCTGCAATACACATCAAGATTTATTTCTGTGGAACCTATAAAATTTCAAAATATTGAATATTTTTCCTCACTTTCCCATCCAATTACATTCACATTCTGCGCATTTAAATTTTCGAGTCTTATTTGTATAGTTACAGAGTTCCCTGGACGAAATTTCCTCCACGTCCCAGCATCCACATCTACGCGTTTCCCATTTCTCACACTTGTATTTTGCATAAAGTCATATTATACGGGACTATAGGTATTGCTCACCAGAACTTGACAATTGACAACTTCGTAGGAATGTATGTATACACAAGAAGTTGAAAGCAAAACATTTCATTTCAGGTTTTGCCTCTATATAAACATTTTAAACCGAAAATATTTACTTGAAAAAGTATCTTATCCGTGGCGATGTTGTGCATAGTACACACTGTATATACTGTATACAGTTATATAGTAAATATATATATATATATGTATTATGATGAAGCTGTCAACAGTAGCCTGCACAGGAAGCGACTCGGAACTCTGAATGCCACAATAATACGCAGTTAAATTGCCATGCCATAAACCTATCAACATCCTTTAAGCTTTTCTCTGGAAAAAAATGACAACTTTTCTCCAACAACAAAAAAAAACGAGATTCAGATGTTGCGTGTGGAAAATGGAAAGTGGGGAAATCTCTGCTCCCCTCATTTGTCATTCTGTCTTTCTTCATTACAAATTACTCGAGAAAAGGTTTTACACACTTGAATTTTTAATAAGTCACAGTATATATATGTATATATATTCTGAAATTCTGTATACTTTGTGTGCACATGCACATTGTATGGAATTCGTCTACATCACATCTCAAAATTGTTACTTTTTAACACGGAGCTTGTCAGCACACAATATCAACTGAATGTCTCCAAAATGAAATTTTGAAAACAAAAATCTTCAGCCCGCTAAAAGCATAGTCTATATATAAATATGTGCAAATAAATAATAATCATGATTTTTATGTGCGAAATTACATGCACTTCAAACAAAAAAGATTGTTGGAGGATCAATAACAATATACATAACTTGATGGGTGTACATATTGGGACAACGCGAGAGAAAGAGAGTTTTGTACTCAAATTCCCGTGTGTGACTGCCTGGAAATACCAATAACCCACCTGAGTGTAACACAATAAAAAAATTCCACGAATATTTGGCACCATGCAACAACTTTTAACGAAAGGGATAGGCAAAATAATAATACGTAGACCTATATGTACATACCGACATGTATCGCTATACTTTATTTATAGCTATATTTATTTTTAAATATGTATATATAGGTACAACATTTCTCCGTGTTTGGACATGAAACGTGGGAAAGTAAAGAAAAGATCAGAATTTTTCCCGGATGAAAGATGTATTTTAAGGGAGAATACCTAAACAAAATATAATATAATACGGTCTAACCCTGGTACTTGTACCATTTATGCAATAGTCATGTAGCCATGAGAAGTGGCTTGGAGAATCTTTTACGAATCAGTTCAGTTTTTACCAAGTATGGAGTATGATCTACAGGGATAGATTCTGATTTAAGACCTGCCAGAATATTCTATTCTACTCTTTCTCTTCTCTTTTCAGCAGCTGGAGGCTTCCAAGCTCGGTACGGGACGCAAGAAAGCAAAGAGTAAAAAAAAGAAGAAAAGTAGATTACATTTTGGGCTAACTTTTTTTATACCCACTTTTATAATAGTTATAGTGCTTGTAGTTATGTATATTTTTTGAAACATATGGTTCGATATTAAGAAATACAGATAACAGATAAAATTCTACTTGGGATGAAAAGAAAACTAATGTAGTTTTTTCCTTCTCCCCCTCCACTACATTTGTACAAAGGCAAGAAATGTATCCACGCGCCTATCTATAAGGTGAGTTGAAGAAAAGCGACAGTAGATATACCTAAACTGTGCGGAATTTCCACAGTGAGATGAAATTGTTCTGGAGAATCGGAGCAAGTTCTGCTGGAATTCAATCAATGGAACGTTTTTTTATTCACAATACGAATTTTTTTATGATGATTCAAAGCTTTAGTATATTCTGTGAATCGGAAATCTATAAAATCTATAAAATGTAACCACTTTTCTACTGACAAAAAAAAAGACGAACTAACATAAATTACTGTATGCTATATCTATTTCCATTCTCTATGAATATTCTCATTATGTATCAATATAAAAATAGACACCGTTTTTGGAATGTAAAAAAAATACATGCAATTTTCGTGGGCAAATTACGTGTTGCCCACGTGTTTACTGTATAGGTATTTTACAGGCACGAAAAGTAGGCAAAAGTTTGCGATTTAATTCTAACGAGTGTATAGGAAATTGATGTTTGTTGTATACCTGTGTCCAACTTATGAGGCCATTTATAGCAGTTTCTAGTTGGCAAAGTGATTGGTTGAAATAATAATAAAAAACGACATTTCTTCAATTCCTATTTTTTTATATATATAATATTCTACTTGAACTCTGAACTGTCGAGGTGGGGAAAAAAAATGTGAAAAGAAAAAAATTGAGGCACATTTACTATTGTTAGTCACCCATTATCTCGTCTCGAGCTGGAATATGTATAAGAATGGTTTGGAACCAAAGTGTCATTTGGGGATTTGCCATATCATATCGTGTGTATACATGTTTGGTTCAAGAGTTTTATAGCTCTCTCAATCTACTTGAAATATTACATATTTTACATATGCATCTCAAGAGATTTCATTCCCTGATTTCCCCTCAAGACAACGGCTACGTTTTTTTCCTAGGCTATATATTTGACAGTGTAAAATTGGTTGACTCGCGTCTCCAATCTTATCAATATCGACCTACACTACCTGTTTTCGCACTTCACAATTCATAGGTCAAAAGGCATAGGTCAATTTAGACAAATATATTCTTTTTAGGCGGAAAGGTTGATCCGTAACAAGTACAACACTGTTAATTTCATTTCATTTCAATTTGTAGAGAAAAACACACAATCAGGTTAAATGAAAGAATATGAAAGTCGGCAATGTGGTGAAGAGATTTTCAATTGAAATTCCCAGAGAGAGTATAGTGAATGAGAAACGAGAATGGCTTTCATTTTATATGAAACGAGCATGGATTTATGAGTGGTCATATATTTTGTGCATTTCATGGGTTGGATTTGGTAGTTTATAATTTAGATAATATAAATTTATAAAATAATATGTGAGAATTTGAGTCAAGATAATTGATCTGTACCTTTTCCATGAGGGAGAGATGCAAGGCATAAGCATCATGGGCACGAAATTGCATGAATCTAATCATTTTCAAAAGGACATGTAACTTACGGCTTTTGATAATAAAAAGTAAAAAATGATTTGAGGTTAAAAGAGATATTTTTTACTTACCTCATATTACTTGACTGTGATAATTCAGTAACGATTTTAATATGAGGGAAAAATCGGAACATGGACTGAACAGCGACTATGGTGTTGCAGTCAGACAAAGTGTCTTCCTCTACGGAATTGGACAGTTCTTTATTGACGACGACGACGCTCTCGGCGAGAGTGATGCCCGCTCTCAATAAGTCATCTAGACAGTCAATACTACCAAGCATCCAGTAGATCATGGGGAAATGAGAGACGGCGTCCAAGAAAGCAGGGTCGGGGCGTCTCTCGAGCAGTAATATTATCGGGTTCAATTTGGATTTGGGACGAAAATGAGCTCGGAGGGGAACAATGAAATTGTAAATTGCTGTCGAGCCAAAATCGGCTGATAATATTATTGTACTATTTTGCCAGTTGTAGTCATATGCATTTCGATGCACGCAATGTTCGCATGCCTAAACATAAACATAAATATTATTTCCTCATTTTGCTCACAAACATTGATACTACAAATTTAATTTACATTTACATTTTAATTATCATGTTTCGTTTGTTTGTACTTGAGCAAGTTGGAGGCAGCAGAGGGGTTTCTTATCACGAAGCAAATAGCAGAGGGTAGGAGTAACGCCTATGTAAGGCGAGACAGGTGGAAATCCTGAATTGGTGTATTAAATAATATATATAGAAATAATAGAATTAAAAGTTTGCATGTCCGATGTATTATTTACATACATTGCGTTGGTTGTCTCTATTTTAAAATTTGTATTTATAAATGTAATTTTTGTGATTGCATATTATACATAGAGTTCAATTTAGTTTCGTACCTTTGACGATGGAGGTTTTCTCAGTAGGACCACATCCCAACCAAGGGACTTCATCCTCAGCCTCATCGTCTGAACCTCCACCTTCCTCATCTGAATGACGTTCCACGTAGTCATCCATGTCCACGGATGTTGAGAATGATTCAGGTACTGGAAGAATACTTGGCCGTCTACTATCTATCAAATGACAAATGAAAAAAACAGAGTGGTGAGCGAGTATACTACAGATCGCCCAACTGCTTAAGCGTTAACTGCAAATATGGACTATGTGCATGAAATTTTGGACTGATGGTAGGAACGACTATGATTTCCATGTAAAAATTATGCTTTACATCCAAAGTGCATATGTGCATGAGTATTTCGTGTGTAATTTGGCATTTTTGATCTGATAAATGCATGTACAAACACAAGTGCAGCTGGAATTTTAAAACAAAAGTAGATTTTCCTTAAATAAGGAGCGGAGAAGTTTTATGGCATGGGACAGTTTCGAGAGAAACATTGAGAAATCCCACATCTAAAACAAAAGAGACTCTCAGTGTCCAGTAAACGTGATTTCTTTTGTTGCAAGTCGGTGAACTATGCCAATGAATAAGTTTGAGCGACTGATTGTGCATACTGTACAACTTACCTCTCCTCAAACCCGAATTGGGTGGTAAAAGAAGGTTTTCAGTCGGTTTGGCCAATTGATGAAGATATTTCATGGCAATACTGGATCCGGAAGTGCTTTCCTCGGTGCTCTTTGGTAGGAGAAGGGCAGATGAGGATGAAATGCAATTTTCGGAAGGTTTGTTCCCCTGACTCGGACTAGGATTTAAATTGGTACTCAACGTGTCCATGGCCAAAGTGGAGGCTGTAGTATGTGGTGTGGTTGTAGGATCACCACCAATACCACTCACCACATTGGTCAGTTCCACATTCCCGCCGATAGGGATGTTTATTGGGGTAGAAGCTAAATTCGCATCAAAATCCGAATTCTCTTCTTTTGTTATACTAAAATAGAAGCATAGGTCAGACTTTTGCATAATGTGCCTGAAAATACACAGAAAGAATAAATACACACAAATCAATTCACCCATTGTATATAAACACACACATTTAATCAAATAAATTGTATACTAACCTGGGACCGGGATTCAAAAGAATAGTTTCTTCATAGAATTCGGGAAGCTGAGAGGGTCGGACTCCTAAATTGGTAAATTACAATAAAGTATATATGGTACATTTAAATTTCGTTAATTTAATTTAGACTGGCCAACATCAATTCTATACTCATCTGGATAGTATACGAAATGGAAGAAACAAAACTCACCGACAAGAGATACGCCGTACTTTCTATGAGCATGGAAGGAGGCGTAAGTGAAACTTTTCCCTTCGTATTCACCAAAAAATCGAGATTCGTTCAATTGAATGTGGTAAATCTCATTACCCGAACAACGGCCATACAGTCGATGCCATTCCTCCCTCGACGTCTGACCCTCCCTGTAGTATTACATCAAATTAAGTTCTCAGAGCCATTCATTTTCATACACATACTCAAACACACACACTTTACGAAGACTTTCAATTATTTTCTATTTTCCTTTCCCAACTTTCTCCACACAGTTACATGTACATACTAAATCCCGCCTTTCTATGTACTACATTAGAAACTTAGAAAGTCTGTCAAGCTAAATATTCATAGTACATACAAATCCCAGTTGTACATAACAAGAAAACTTTAAGTTTGAAACGAGTAGATAGGATGTCATGTATATATTTTGTATGTTCACAATCTCACAAGCACATATTTAATTGTTCATTGTTCTCCTCGCTCGCTTGTGGTCTTTCAACTTTCCCATCCTTATTATTAATTCATTTACTCTCTCATTTCCTCTCTCTCTGCCTTGCATTTCTTCTCCCTTCACAGCTCGAGCAAAGAAATCCAAAGCCTTGCTCTGATTTTACGTTCTTGTTCATCAAATATCTCAAACATTTCATATCATAACATTTTAATCGTTCAACTATATAAAATTTGGGACTCTCCTACAACTTCCACTGTCTTTGCCTTCAGATTTAATCTCGTTGATTACACTCGTTGAGCTTACACAATTCTCAATCTAAAATCTTCTCATTATCTTTGCACATGGTAAATTACATTACACACCACCTGCAAAGTTCAGGACTTGCATCATTTTTGGATGAACCAAGAGAAATTATATGAGATGAGAGCGACATGTATCCAATTTTAGAGTATGTATACTATTCTATTTGAAATTATGAAATAGATCCGTCATTTTCTGTGTACACTTGCACAGGGGACAAGAACTCATTCTACTCAACTTTAGTAGTAAGTATTAATTCCACATTAGACATTAGTATAATGAAAGTAGCTCAACCTTGCAGTATAACTTGAGTGTTATTTGCAAATTGCAGTTTATTTTTATCTTTCTATTCATACACTTGTGTGTGTGTGTGTGTTTTGGTAGAAGTTATCGCGAATTTGCCATTCGACTTGGAGTGTCACGGTATTGATTATTGATCTGGGGCATATGTGAACGTTCAAAGTGTATATCATTGACATTCTACACACATTATATATATGTTTATAAAGATTTTGAAACGAAAATAAATTATCCTTGGGACAATTTGGGATTTTGATGTAATTTTCCGGGTTTTCCATTTGAAGACTCGACTCAAATTGCTGACTTGACTATTTCACATTGTATATATATATAGAAGTCTTTTAACTCTTTGCAATAATTTCTTGGAATTTTCCCTCCAAGGTTTAGGATATAAAAAAAAGGTTGAGAGATGAGAGGAGAGAGTATAATAAATTAGGAAAAGAAATGATCGATGGATTGAAATCCGCTCACTAACCTCACCATGTCCATCTTCATTACGAGTACTTCAAAACTCAATTATGTGTTTCGAGTGACTGCAGTATTTAATTTTCTGTCATCTACTTTTCGTAACTCTAACTCACTAAAACGATAAAAGCCACCACAGGCAACTTTTATCTATTTCTCAAGATGGATACACTCAACATCATGATTTTTTTCTATCTTGTCAAATGGATCTTTCGCCTTTGGTCTATATTACAGAAAGAAAGAGAAAGGAAACAGAGAGAGAGAGAGAGAGAGAGAGAGAGAGAGAGAGAG
>JAIUND010000938.1:0-46775 GCA_034699125.1 Gisinianus flammeolus | reverse complement strand
ACACACACACACACACACACACACACACACACACACACACACACACACACACACACACACAAATACATACAAAGACACTTGAGGAGATGAAACACATTGTAGATTGTACATTGTATTGTCCTCCCATCCTCCATTTCCAATTCCATGTACTTAAGTACACACATATGAAATCCGACATACAACATCCAAAACCTCATGCAGTCTGTTAACTTCCCTATGAAACTTTCCTGCGTCTCAAAGTGTCATTACAATTGCAAGAATCATCGTGGCATCATATCATATCATAATTCTTTAGCCCATTTTTTGACGTATTTATCGGCAATATGAACATTTGACTCCAGTCTAAAAAAAATCTCAAGGATTCATCATTGCACATCCCATTGAATTCCCGTCAATGTCCAACTGTAAATGATTCTTCAACTCCAAAGTTCAAATGTTAATCATTCACCGTGTTCCCCATTACTTTGGTCTACATTTTGTTTTTTTACTGTCTATACAGATTACACAGATATGCACTAAATTCCTGATTGCATGTCCTTCATTTTAAAACGCCAAATAAGGATTACATTTGTGTTTCCTATTATGGATGTTATTTTATTTTTTATGGATTTGGATGGGGAAACAAATTGAAACGTTGTGAGGGGTTGTGTAGGAGAGAAAGGGAGAGAGACAGAGAGAGAGAAAGTGAGTTGTAGAGAGGAATCCCAGTGGACATTTAACGTGTGTTTTTAGTTGGAACAGATGGCACACTGGAGCTCATGTTTATGTGGACATTCTGTACATGCTCAAGTGTAAGAGTGTCCTCCATGTAATGTGTGAGTGTGTGAGTGCTTGTCCCAACAGCCATCCAGCCAGCCAGCCAGCCACACAGGCAAACTCAAAATATAATGTGACTTTTATGTGTTATTTACGATGGGGTCCTCGTTACACATGTACATCATTCTTTATTGTCCATTCTCTACCCACTGTATAAATCCAGTTTAGTGTGACCACAGAGTTACGAGAGGAGTCGGGAGTTATTGACCCAGCCGATGCCACTGCCACTGCCACACCACCACCGCTCCATGATGATGGTCACTCCCCCCCCCCTCGCCACCCACTATAACTTGCACATTTCAATGGAACCATGGGAAGCTACTATGAGATTGGGCTTTCAAATTTGGAATTTGAACTACAGTTGAGTTGAGTTGAGTTCACTTGAAAGAGGGAAAGCGAGAGAGCGAGAGAGAGCGAGGAAAAGTGGCCGAGAGTTTCATTTCCTCTTTCACCCGATTACTTTCTCTTGAGCCCAAAAGTCCGAAAAATCCCTCGTCATCAAACATCCAGCATCCACATTCACTGCTGTATAAACAAATGCATATAAAATGCATTTGAGCACCAAATTCCAAATGTCCATTTCATTTGCTTCCTCTTCTTTTTTCACCACCATCAACTCGGACACAACACAAACTGACCGCTTCTTTTTGTGTGTCCAGTATGTATGTATTTTGAAATTCCTTTTTCATCCAGCCAGCCAGCAAATTTCCTCCTGCATCATCCATATATGGAATTTTCTGCATTGAAATCCTTTACTGGGGGTAATGCACATGGGATTTCTCTAGTGCAAACAACACATACCAAATTCACATTCTACGAATTGCAAATTGCAAATCCTAACCCTTTGTTTTTATTTGTCACTTGTTAATAATTGAGGGGAAAGCGTGAGGAGTTTTTTTCCCAGAGTTTGTCTACAGCTAACAATCAAAATATAAACAGGAAAGCTCTAAAGGGAAAGTGGATTTTTTTTTTGAAGTTACTACAAATGTGACTAATTCAGAGTGCAATTAATTAATTTGGATTATTTAGTGCTCCCCCGCCTGCTCCTACTGTATGACCATTTAAACATTTGACTGCAACATTTTGTAGGGGGAGAAATTGAGCAAAGTATCAAAACTTGTAGGTTTTTTTTTACTATACATTTAATTTGGTAAACAAACATCCTCGAGGCAGACGATGAATTTGTGTGTGAAGGCAGGTGAAAATGGAGAGAGAATTTCAAATGGAAATGGATAGAAGGAAAAGAGAGGAAGACGGCTTTAGAATTCTACGACTCGTTTTATATGTGTATAATATTTTTGTTGCTGTTGTTGTTGTTGCTGTATTTACAGTCTATTTGAAAGCTGTAGCTCATCTTGTTTTTCCTTGTATTATTTTAGTGATGAACCAACGGGAGGAGATTCATGTGGAGGACGTTTTGACGACAAAAGGGAACGACGCTCTACTGAAATGTCTCATTCCGGAAGCCATCAAAGACTTTGTCTCCGTCACTTCGTGGATTAAGGATTCCACTTTCAACATCTTCCCACATTCAGGGGGCGGTCGGTTCTCCTTTTCTCCTTTTCTCTTTTCTCTTTTCTTATACTCATTCTCTCCTCTTTTCTCTATTAATTTCCTCATTTCCCTTTCATGTATTGCCAACAATATTAATTTCCCCACACTCAAACTCCTACAACACATTCGCGGAGAATAGAATGACTCTCCCTTCTCTATAGCTCTCGGAATTTTTAATTTTATACTCTGCCATTCTCCTCTACCAAATATTCAATTCTATACAGCTCTCTCGCTTTCTCTTCTTCTCATTTTTTTTTTGAAGAAGACGAAGACGACACACTCGTGACGAATCTTAAATTACAGCTACGGCCAAAGGCGAAATTCTTTTCAACAAAATATAAAAAAATAAAAAACACGCGAGAGCAACAAAGTATTTTTTTTTCTTGACTGGATTCTTAACGTCTAACGATAAGAGCTCTCGCTTTCTCTCTCCTTTCCTCCGACACGACACAATGAATTATCCCAAAGATAATTAATTAACGTAATTAGGAAACGCGTAGTCGACTAAACAACCAAATAAATTCAGAATATTCATTAAAGACTCCTAATTTTTTTCTTTTTTCTCTTTTAATTCCTCACAAAAAACTGGAACATAGTATATAAAAGTTGAAAGGAAAAGTTGCTTTTTATTTGAGTGGTTCTATTCATATTTTTTGTTTTGTAGTACGTATTCTGTTTAATTATCCAAAAAATTTGGGGATTGGCAAGTATTAAAATGTAAACTACTGAGATTTTGAGATAAATGAATATTCCGAATTGGTTCATGATGATGATGATGATGATGATGATTGGACGTCAACTGGGATTTTCTATTTGAATTTGAATTTCAATGTAAATTTGCCCGAAGAAGAAATGAGAGAGAGGAAGAGAGAGAGCGAGGGAGAGAGAGAGAGCGAGAGAGAGAGAGAGAGAGAGAGAGAGAGAGAGAGAGGAAAGCTTCTATGACTGTCATCTTGCCAGTTGCCGGTTGTCAGTGAGAATTTGGAATTTGGCCTGGAGAAAAATCTCTCTCTCTCGCCTTACTTAAAATACAAAATACGTTCCATATATTCAATTTACATAATTGAACCTTGGCAATAATAATTTAATGTGTATGTGTGTGTGAGAGAGAGAGAGCGAGAAATTCGTGTAGCGTTTTGAGGATTGGAAATGAAATTTATTGATTCATTTCATCTAGGGGCAAAGTATAAAATAATGTAATAAACACATAGAAAAGTAGACTTGGATATGCGAATCTACAATTCTACAATTCTACTACAATTCTCCAATCTACCCACACGCATATGTTACCCGTATTGGCCTTGTGCCTTTCTATCTCGTCATTTCAAAGATATGTTTGGGCATGTACGCATTTAAAATCTAAATCTGAATCTGGATCCGAGAATGGAAAAGGGAGAATGTCAATGTAGTTATGGATATTTAAATAGCGTTGGAGTGGAAAGTATTTTATTATAGAGTATCAATGTGTGTGTCTGTATTTCTGTATTCCTGTATTCCTGGAGTCCTGTATTGCTGTATTGCTGTATGTATTGGGGTTATCATTGGGAATTTTGTTTGGTGCTGGTATTGCAGGCGGTGGGAGATATTTCATGGTTCCCTCGGGCGAGCTTCTGATTGAAGGTGCTAGTGCGAATGATTCTACTTCAACTTTTCAGTGCCGTACTGTCAATCGACTGACAGGCAAGACCTTTGAAAGTGAAACTTTGGCCAGACTCCGGCTACAGGGTAAAAAAAGAAACTTTCACAACTTTCACTTCCTCCACCACACACATCCATCCAACACACACACACAGGCACACACAGACAGGCACAACTTGAACAACTCTCACAGACAAAACTATAAACTGTATTCTCAGAACGAGAAATCTATTAGACTCAACTCAAGTTGAGAGGAGAGCCATGGAGATGGAGATGGAGATGGAGAAGGGGAGAAAGAAAAGAAAAGGAAAAAGGGGGAAGATAGAAAGGGAAAGTGCACACATTGCAGTCAATTTCATTGTCTCGCTCCTCAACACACTGTAGACTTTTTTCATTTGATTGTCCTTGTCCTTGTCATTGTCATTGTCGGAGAGTTGTCAGAGTTGTGTTTCCTTTCCTTTCCCCCTTGTCACTTTTCTTGAGCTCATCTTTTTATCACATGTAAAACAATTAGATTAACATTTATTTCCAATGTCATTCACACACACACACGCACACACTTCAAATTTCATCATCCAATCCACTTTTACCATTTTAATTGAACGAATGGTTTTCATTGTACTCGTAATTCGGAATTCGTAACTTTGTTTTGACTTTAAAGTCCATTTCATGTGTGTGTACTTCAAAATTCTGTGTATTTTATTGAGTGATTGATTATCATATAGAAATTTTATCAGACGAGAAATAAATTTCCTTTTTGTCTTTCCCAAAAAGCCCACAAGTGATTCTTGGGATTTATGTAGATATACATTTCTATATTTTGCTTGCATCTATAGAAAGTCTATATATTCTCGTCCATATTCTGATTCTGAGCTGTGAAACTTGCACACACAAAAGTTTTACACGGACGTGAAATACACAGATTGAGTGATTGAACATTTTTTTTATGCCTATACACATATGTGAAAACTCAACATGTTCTGAAAATTTCCAAACTGTCAGAACCAAATCAAAGGAAACGTAACAAATATTTTATTTCCACATCCAAATCTGCGGGTTGAATCAAATGTATCTACAATTACTGATGAGTATACTCAAAGGAAAAATACATACATTTCATAGAATTTTGCTCATTTTCCACACACACAAACACACACACAAAAACCATGAAAGGCATTTGATCTCACAATTGTTTCAGTACGGACTAATCTGAGTGCTTAGTTTTCTGCCGTGTTTTAGCCTACGGAACAAGAATGAGATGAGAAAACGTTTGAGTTAATTTTGATGAGAAAGAAAATGATGTACAAGTATGTTTTGATATTTGATTTTGATTTCTGTTTGTGTTAGATGGTGAACGGGAAAGTGAGCCTCATTTTTCCTCATCTTTTGTGACAGAGAGTCGATTGAAAGAAGGGGAAACGGGAGTTTTGCTGTGTCTTTCAAACTCACAACCTCCTGCATCACAAAGGTAATGTTCACGTTCTCTTTCTCTCTCTTTCTCCCTGTTCAAAGTGTACAAAGTGTAGTCTGTACTAATGCAATAAATTATGGGCCCTTGTCACATTTAGCTATTCCTTGCAGGGACGAACGACGAACGACTGTAAAGCAAATGAGAAAGTGGTTTTTCAAGTCACTTATGTACGAGAGTCCAACTCCAACCTCCAACAGTCATTTGGATTTGCTCTTCTCTCTCTCTCTCTCCCCATTTTCACCACTCTCTCACCACTTGATTCCCTCCACCCAACACTCCAATACAGTCCCTGCTATAATCCAGTTACACCATCCAAATCCCTTTCACTTTCACTTTCTTAACCCGCACAAGGATTGTACATGTAAATGTGGGGCGTTTATACAAGAGAGCCAGACGCTTTTCATTTTGTATTACATCCATAATCAAATACATTCCAATTCCAAATTCCCCATTCTATTATTATTATTACCCATTATTATTATTATAGAAGATTGTCCTCCACCGACACATTTTGAGTCAAGAGTTGAGTCGGAGAGAAAGAGAGCTCGGGTTTTTGTTGAAAGGGGAATGATGATTATGATTTTTCTATAAGCGACAGGCAGAGAAAGAGAGAGAAAAACTATTCAAATTGAACTTTCACCATTTTCAATTTCTCTAACTCTCTCTTCCTTTCCTTTCATTTGCAGGTGGCTCAAGGCGGATGGTTTTGGTGGATTTGAGAATCTTCGACAGACGGAGAGGATCCGGATTCGAAGGAGTGCTGTGATAATTGAAAATGTGGGCATTCAAGATGCGGGTTTGTATATTTGCAATTGTACTAATCGACATGGATCCACTGTACGGCAAATCCATGTGGTGAGTGTGTTCAACTTCTCTTTGGTTTTTTTCTCTCAAGTTATTTATACTATCGTTAATTGGAAATGGCGATCAATCCACAGACAGATGTATGTATTGTGTATTGGATAAAGTTGGGGAAGCTGTGAAAATGGTAAGAGTGTAATGACATTTGACATTTGGATTTGGATGGGGATTAACAGGTCGTACAAAGTCCATTGGCAGTCCAGGTTCTTCCGTCGATGACGACAGGTGAGAGTTTTGTTTTTACGTGTGTGTGAGAGAGAGGATTGTCGACTGTAGACTGTAGATTGTGAGATTGTGAGAAGACCTTGTGACTGTTTTAGTAATGAGTTGGTGTCTGTTTGTATGTATGTGTATGTGTGTGTATGTGTTTTTTTGTGGATGCTCATGTTGAATTTGGATTGTGTAGCGGACGTGGGGAAGAGTGTGGAATTTTCATGCTGGACGAATAGCCCGAGCCCGAATGGAGTTGGTGGGAAAAAGTCTTCTTCGTCTTCCTTGTCGTCGTCTATGTCTATGCCTGTGTCAATGGAAGAGCCCACAAAGATCCGTTGGTATAGGAATGGGAAGGAGTTGACGGCCAGTGGGAATACGAGAGTCGCATTTAGTCCGAGTGGCGACAAACTCAGAATAGCTTATGTTCAGCGAGAAGACATGGGAATGATTCAATGCTTGGTTCTGTCACCGTTGGACATGGCACAAGCCGCTGCACAACTACGACTCGGTGGTGAGTCAACTTAACCAAAAAATACCCCTTCCCTGCCTCCCTACCAACTTGTCCTCCCTTTTCTCTTATCTCAAGTCTCAGACGAGACGAGACTCTTCTTCTTTTCATCTTCCTTCTCTTTCTCTTTCTCTCTTTCTCTCTCTCCCTCACAAACACACGCATTCACACATACACATACACATATACTTTCACTCACGAACACAAAATTCACAGAGGCAAAACTAAAACCCAAAGCAAAGAGAGAGAAGAGAAAATTTTCTCTCTCTCTCTGTCTCTCTTCACTTTATTTGTCCTTTTCCTTTTCCTCTTCAATCCTCAATTCTCAATTCTCAATTCTTTCACAATCTCTCTACACTTTCTTTTTCGTTCTTTTTTTTCCGCGTCTCTCTTTCAACTTTCCGTATCTTTTGTGTCTCTTCTGTCCTCCCAGTTCATCATTTCTCAACAGTTCCACCAACATTCACTTTCCCTTCTTTTTCTCACCATCATTTTCATCATCATCATCATCATCAAAAAAAAAAAAAACTCCCGGTCGTTTACTACTTTCTACATTTCTACTCCTTCTAACCCTTTTCCCTCATCTCTTCACTTCACTCACAAACATTTCCTCAAGATCCTCTCCAAATCCCATTTTATTCTAGCATTATATACTGTCCAAATCAAAGAGACACACAAACAAAAAAATTAATAGGAAAAATCACTTCAAAAATCAACAAGGAAACTTCCTGTCCACGACATCATGACAAAATGGATACAAAATTCAAGTAGATTTTAAAAAGAGGAAACAGAGACAACAGAAATATTTGTACATCCAAACACAATCGCAAGTATGTATACATACAAACATTTCTGGGATGTAAAACCATAGGCAGGATGTTTTCTTTTTTTGTATAAAAAGGGGAAAGATTGAATGTGGATTTGTCGTTAGTACAGAAACGTGGTGGACTTTGGTAGAGATTTGAGACGATTGAGGAAAAAGGGATAATGCGTTCGGATTTGGGATTTTGTTGCTGTTGTCAGCAAAGAAGTTGATTACCCTTTCGTGATCTAGTAGTTCACTTGAAAATCTGATGATCGGACACTATTCAGAGGAATCGGAGTAGCGTAAAAAAAAGTGAATTCCATGTGTATGTGTCTGTGTGTGTACGCTGAAAAAGTCTGGAAAAGTCTGCAGACTCCCTTTTCGTTTTGCATTCCTCCCCTTTACTTTCCCTTCTTAAGAATCATATATGTATACACATACACACATTTTACTTCACACGTACACACACTGTCGATGCGTGTACATCCCGTATGCTCTGTGACCTCAAACCTGATGCCCACTGGAACAAGCAACATTTACTTTCCATGACACTTTTTTTGCCCACTGACACGCGTTACAAATCCCAATAAAATAAATGAAATCAGTTCTGACGTGCGACTATCAGTATTTTGCTTTTCCGAGTCACACAAATTCCCTTTTTGTATGTATGCTTTGAGCTCGTATAGGAATTAAATATAAATTACCCAAATCAAAGCAACTGCCGACTGCCGAATCCACCCAGCTCCTTTCAAATATTAATACGATAAACAAAAATATCGAGTAAATGCAGCAGTATTGCATTAACTGTTTTATTTATATCGTAATCTATTTTATTTGTAGATGCATCGCCACATTTTATCTACCGATTTATTGAACAAACACTCCAACCGTAAGTAAAGCCATATACAGTATATTATTTTGATTCTCATGTGTTTTTTTTGTCTTTTCGATTTCGGATTTTGGCAAATCTTTGAATTCTCTTCTGGGGGAAATTGAGAATTAAAAGGATTGAAAAAAATGGTTAAAATCGTAGGGGTCAGTCGGTGTCATTGAAATGCAGTGGAACTGGGAATCCTCCGCCGCGGGTCACTTGGTTCCTGGATGGATTTATTCCTCCGATATCCGAAAGGTAAGTCCATTTAATTTTGTCCTTTCCATTAGCCCACATCACAAAGTAAACGTAAACGTCCTCCCTGCCCTTCCCATTGTTTTCTTTCTCTTCTCCCCTGAAATTTTCATGAATTTCCTTTATCAATTTACCAGTTTATTATTGTCATCTTGCAGAACTCAGAAACTCGGAATTGAATTGAGATTGGGTAAAAGGAAAAGAGAATTGAGAGAGAAGCAAAGTAAACATTTGAGGAGAAATGCGGATATCAATAATAATAATAATAATAATTGTAAACGAGAGAGAGAGTTGGTTGGAGGGTGAAAGAGAGTGAAAGAAAAAGAGAAAGTAAAATGGAAAGTGTAGCTTTGTGAATTTGAGGAGGAGGAAAAAACTTGTGTTTTCCTAATGGAATCTGAGACTCACTTGAGAAGTCTCTCTCTCTCTTTCCATCTTTCTCCTCGTACATAGTAATTGATTAGTCAGCTCACAATGAAAGAAACCAATTGAGTGGTTCGAGCGGGAAAACTCTTGGGAAATATTGGCTAAAAACCAGAATGCCCAATTGTTTTCTCTCTGTGTCTCTCTCTATTTTTCTCTTTCTCTATTCTCCGTTTTGGCTCTCCATATGAAATCTCATGTGCATTCATGTGAAACGCAAAAAATTATCTCTATATATATAGTTTATAGACGTGCAGTTATTAAATGTGTCCTCACGGTTTCCCTTTACGATTCTCATCTTGATTTTGGTTTCGGGTTTCCTGGCCCAATCACAAAAAAAACAGTCGTTGGAGCTGCTCTGAGTTTCAATTTTTTTTTCTTATTGTTGTTGTTTTCTATTGTTTTCCCTGGATGCCGTGATCGTGTATGGAAATGACTGGAATTTCTTTATATATTTTATTTTCCGTGTATAGACTGTTGATTGGACAATATGTGACGATAAATGGGGATGTGGTGAGTCATCTGAATATCACCAAGACCAAAGTGGAGGATGGTGGAGAGTACAGCTGCAGTATTAATAATTCTCATGGGCTTGTTTCTCACTCTGCTCGACTCAACATTTACGGTCTGTTCATACGATACAGCACCTTCTACTCTACATAAAATGAAGATATTTAACTAATATTTTCAATTTGATTTTTTAAAGGCCTTCCTTATGTAAGACCAATGCCAATTGTGACGGCAGTAGCTGGAAAAACCCTGACATTAAAGTGTCCAGCGGGTGGTTGGCCACTTGAGTGGCCCATCATATGGGAAAAAGGTACAATTTGACTTACATTTTAATGACTTTATATATGTTTTTGCGAGCTGTTATTTCTTTACAGTTTTTTTAATGGGTGACTGAATTTATTTATGTAGAGAATCAGGTACTTCCATTGTCGCGACGTCAGGGTGTTTCTCCGAATGGAATTCTAACCGTTCGAGATGTGGACAAAACGGCAGATGCAGGAGTTTATCGGTGCATTGTGAAGAACAAGCAAGGAGATTCTGATCACAAAAGTGTTCAAATCAACGTTGTTGGTATGCTCCAGATTTACGATATATTTCCGTTCCCCATTATCATGAGCGCTTAAATTACATTATGGAGATTTAATTAATCTGTGGCGAAATTTGTCAGTCAAGACGTGATGATTTTTCAATGGAATTGTTTCAAATATTCTAATTTAATTAGAGCTCAGATGGAAATCTAGTTAAACATGAATCAAGTCTCAAATCATCATCACCATTTTGTATATGTATTTTATAAAATCATCGTATAATTTCCTTCGTGTTTTGTCCAGTTTAAAAAATTTGTTTGTGAGCTGCACTTTTTGCACTCTGCACTCGACACCACTTAAAGAGCTTATGAAATGAATCACTGATCACTTCCTTCACTTTTTTTACACGCAATCACAAGCCATATATGATAAAGATAAAAAAAATAAGCTACATTAATTTTGGTCGTGACTCGCGTCGTTTTTTTATTTTATTTCATTAATTATTATTTCCCGTGCCATCATGGATTGGATTATCTAAATGTTTGCACTTTCCTCACTCTGTGTTGTGTATTAGTTGCACCTAAAGTCTCGTTCAATTTCCCTCGGAGTGTGTCAATGGGTGAGCGATTGGTGGTGATTTGTTATGTGAGTGAGGGAGACACCCCGATTCAAATCAAATGGTTGAAGGATGCTGTCCCGATTTCCTTGGGAAAACACATCAGCATTACTCGTGGGGATTTTGACTTGGCTCTCCGTATTATCCCCGTCACTCCTCATGACTCGGGTATCTACAGTTGTCTCGCCACCAACTCCTACGGCTCCGCTCAAGAGTCGGCACACCTTCTCGTCCAGGGTAATCATGCACAATTGCACTTTCACTTTTTTTCACTTCTCACTGCACATATATTTGTTTTTCAATATTTTCCTCAGTCCTTCACTCTCCCCAAATCCCCCCAGAAAATAAATCTCCTTTGCAATATTTAATTCTCCCTTCACAAAACATTTTATTTTACTTCCGCTCTGAATCACTCGCTTGTAAAAGAATTAGTGCATAAATCACATGCTATGCCAAAGTATGTACAAAAGTTTGCTTTATCTTCAAAAATACTGGAAATGTTTTGCCATTTTGCTTGAATTTTATGCCGCCCTTGTTTTTTATCTTAAGATTCCAAAAAACCAAAAAAAAACAAAACAAAGGTCAATGTTCTGATTGTAAAAATAAAATAAGCAGCGCGGGACGAAAAATGTTAAGTTGGTGTAAAGAATGGATTTTTGAAAAGTGAGGAATTTAAAAGGAAAAAAATGGTTGTTGTAGTGCCTCCACGGATAACTCCCTTCAATTTCCCCACCTCTGTCAAACTCCATCAGAAAGCTCAGGTAAGGATCAAAAAAGGAATTTTATTACTACAGATATATATATCCAGCACCAAAATCAAAGATACAATTCCGCACTAGCATGAAAAATTGTCCTCGGCACTCAACTTGCACTAAAAAGTAAACTATAACGATAAGGAAAAAAAAATTCATAATGGAAAACTTGGTGAAAGTACAAAAAAAAAAGAAAATCTCCCGGAAAAAAATGGGAGAAAAGGTATTGAATAAGGAAGGAAAGAAGAAGGAAAGAAAATATAGTATAGTATATGGGGAATAAATGAGATAAGTTGGAATTAAATTGACTCAGGTCCTTTGTGCTCTGCAAGAAGGGGATCCCCACACAACCTCATTGAAATGGTTTAAAAATTCCGAATTGATTTCCTGGGGTTCAGAACGAGAGCGAGATGCGAGTCGAGTAAAGATAATTGAATACCAACGAGATTTATCTCTGCTCGTGATTGATGGAGCGGATTCATCTGATAATGGCAACTACACGTGCGAAGCCACCTACAACTCGCCCAATAGTGACATCGAAGGCCTCTCCGACTCTGTCACTTCCTCACTCCTCGTCCATGGTAATGTCAATGTCAACATCCATGTCCCTCTCTCTCTTTCTCTCTCTCTCTCATCTCACCAAATCCCCACACAAACTCCTTTGTACTTTCTCTCTCTCTCCCTTTGCCACCCTTTTCCTCCAAAAAATCCCCCAACAAAAAACTCACACCACTTTGTGAAATTGTATGTTCTTGTCCCTCATTATGTCACCCATTTACCATCAAATCACTATTTCCTCTCTCTCCCATCTCTCAATGCACCATTCGCACATTCAATGTGTGCACATTCACCAAAGCACAAGCTTCCATTTCATTCTCGATGATCGAAAAAAACATTCAACATTCTTCTTTTGATTGCCCCCCTGTGAAAATTACATGTGAAGTTTCACGTTTCACTTTTCACCGCTAATTTGCACTGTACACAGTCTGAATGATATCGTACTTTTGTCTATTGGCCTTTTCTCAATATATCAAATGTAGCAGACTTGAATGATTACCAGAGTTAGGAATGTTGAAGACTGTGGTCAGAAATCCAAACTTCACCTTGAAAAAAGGGGAAAGTTAAACATGAAGGATGACGAAGGAAGTCGACCATCAAATTTAAAACAGGGGAAATATCCTTAAAAATATATAGACAAACATTTTAAATTTTTCATCTCGAGAGAGATCGAGAGACTTGAGAGCTTGTCTGTGTTCAAGCAAGGAATGCAGAGTGTTTTGTACTTTGTGTGTCTTGTGTATATGAAGGGATAATTAAATGACTTGGGAAAAGCTCAGGCGTCTCCACAGAGTTGATTGGACATGGGTAAGTTGATGGGAAATGTGAAAGGCTTTTAAGGACTCCCTAACCACCGTGTCTCTCATTCCTTCTGGCCAACTTTGTTGCCTTTGCCTCGGCTCAAGTTGATATTGATGGTGATGGTGATGGTAATGTTGATGTTGATGGTGAGGAGGACGTTGTTGTTGATCTTTCATTATCTGAGTGAAACTAGAAATTACCAAAGACCAAGACTTTGAAGAGCCCATCGGAACGGAGGAAAGAGGAATACAAAAGTATAGAGTGTAGTTGAGTTGAGTCGTCCCCACAAAGTCAGAGTCACTCTACTCCTATTAAAAACATAAACATAAAGATAACCATTTGACAGAGTCTACTTCGGCTTGTGCATCAGTTTCTAAACTCTCTCTCTCTAAACTACTTTTACGACGACCACCATGAAAGCACACGAGAGGACAAGAGAAAAGAGAAATAACAACTTGTTTCAGCTTTTTAGCCATTTCCCTCGATGCATGTGACGAAAGGTTTTCTCAAGTATACATCAACTAAATGCGATGGAAGAGGGAAATCCGGAATTGTTTATCCTCCTCATTTATCTATATATTTAGATAGAAACTGATACAGAGTTAGTTGTTGCAATTACAATTACGATTACGAACAATTAATGGGGATGAAGGATAGAGGACGATCGAGCAACGCAGATGCACGTGGATTTATATTTAAGGGACCTCAAACACATTACCATTACGATAAATTCTCGGATGCAATTGGGATGGTTGTAAATTTTGTTGGTCATTATTATTTTAAAGTAGTTCACGTAGAAAATTGTGTATGTGTGTGTGTGCAATTTTTATGTTTTATTGTCTGCACACTTCTCTCGTCTATTTCTATTTCTATTGTTAATGGATGGAGGCAATGGACAGAATCTTAAAAATCCTCACGACTAAAAATGATGGGGGACTGATGACAAATACTCTCTCAATGGATTACGCACTGCAATGAACACACCACATCGATTGAACTTTCTCTTTTTCTTTCTCTCTCTCTCGTCCTCTCCCTCTCTCGTACTTTCCCCACTTTAATTCTCTCTACCTGCAATGCTTTCTCTTTTACTCTCCTTTTTTTCCTTGGTACTCGGTGCTGTGTATCGTAGTTTTTTTATTGCTTTTATGGTCTCGACTAGATTGCCTTTCCTTTGATTGAAACTCTTAAATTTACTGTCGACTCTCTCTCTCTCTCTCTCTCTCCTGCTTTCACTTTCATCACTAATCATTCGATCCACAATCACACACACACAATGGCAATCACACGATAAGCCTTTTTATTCTTTTCCCCCTCGTAAGTCCATTCTTTTTTCCCACTCTCTCCTTCCATGTGTGTGTGGTCTACAGGTGAAACTTTACAGGGGAGAACCTTTTACACAATTGCTCAATTGTTATTATTATTTTATATGTATTTGATTGTGTGTCTGTGTGTGTGTGGTGGCTCATCTGTTCCCCACATGGCAGTCCCACCCAAATGGCTCATCAAACCCAAAGACCAGATGCATATCCTCAGTGGGGAAACACTCAAAGTCCAATGTCAAGGTAATTAATTTACATTATTCCTCACAATGTTCGATCATCAATGTTTTGCTCATGTAGATCATGAGCAAAAATATTTATGAATTATGACAGAATTGACACTGGATTTGGATTTGTATTGTATCGTCGTCCTCTTTATCTTCATAATTTTCCGTACATAGTTTTTTTATCTCAATGCTGAGAACATTAGAAAATCAGAACAAGAACAAATCCGGTGGCAATGTAATTCTGAACAAACATGAAGATGTAGAAAAAAAGCTTCAAATTTTTTTTTGGAAGGACTTAACGTTAAAAGACTGTTTTTTATTGTTGTTCTGTGTGTACTTTTTTGGTGGGGATGGGGGGAAACCAACAGCGGAAGGATTCCCACTGCCGACTGTGTCATGGAAAAAACAAATGGGTAAGTGAGAAAAGAAAACAGTTGGAATGAATGATAAAAATGAGGATAAAATACGATATCATTGTCTAATGCTTACAAACGAGGGAGCATTAATAAGGATTTAGTTCCTCTGCCTCCTTCCGGTGTGACGTCAGTCTTAGTCAGAAAGTCCACATTCTACATGACATATGAAAAGATTAGTGGAGCCCGAAACTCACAATTTAGCAGGGATTAATCACGTTCCCTCCCTTTTTTTTCCTCGTGTGTTTTCCTCTACCTTCTTTTCCTAACTATGTATGTAAAGGAACGTTGGACAGGACTTGGACTATATATATAGTTTTATACCTACAATAGATATTTCATGTGAGAAAGAAAGAAAGAGAGAGATTCTTCATGAAATCTCAGGATGTTCTCTGAATTCTAAATCCTAAATCTGAAATCCGAATTTCCCGGTTAGATTGCTTAGGTTTGTTTGTTGTCTTTGTTGGAAATCAGAGAAATTAAAAATATGGCATGTTTTTTATTTGTTATAATTTATTTCGTGTGTGGTTTCGTTGTGAAGACTAAATCAGATTGGTTTGTTTGTGTTTTGTGGATGTGGATGTGAAGGAACTCGAGCGGGGACTTATCAGGACATTTCCGTTCAAGGTGCAAATGTCAAGTCTGTCGTGGAGAATGTTCTGTCGGATGTGAATGGGACTTTGTACATTCGGAATGCCAACAAAGGTCATCAAGGTGTGTTTTTATGTGAGGCTTCCAATGGGATCGGATCCGGGTTGAGTAAAGTCGTCCGCGTCATCGTCAATGGTGAGCAATTGCTATTGCTATTGCACATATGTGCATTTTCTTCAATTGTAAACAAGCAACACAACACAATAAAATAAAACACAGTCTTTTTCATTGAGGTATCCTTCATTATTAATATTTCTATTCGTGTATAGTACCTGTAAAGATAAAGGAGAATGAGATGAACACGACGACTCGTGTACGAACGAATGCCGTTCTTCAATGTCAAGTATATGGGGATATTCCCATTGAAGTGTCCTGGAGACGAAGTCATTTGGACTCAAATCTTGCCCTGGATCCCAGGTGAGCCTAATTAAACGAGAGAAACACAACTGTACACATAATTGTCTGATGATGTCACGAGAGATTCTCTTTTCTTTTGTTTTTTTTTGTTTTTTTTTGAGCAGGTACTACATTCAAACATTGAACAGTAGCAGCGGGGGTTTGTTATCCGAACTCAAGATAAATACTGTGATTCGGGAAGACACGGGGAGTTATATGTGTCAAGCATTTAATCAATTCGGAAAAGATTCCAAACAGCATATTCTCCTCGTCAAAGGTGAGAGAGTCCAATCAGTCAAACGAAAACAAATAGATATCAATCCTATTTTTACATTATATGTACAAATCTGTATGTATTTTCTAATTTTCTAATTATTTTTTCTAGATGTCCCAGAAGCTCCACATGACGTCACATTGATTTCCAAAGGAAGTCGCTTCCTCCGTGTCAGTTGGATTTTGGGATCCGACAAAATTGGGAATAGTCCAATCATTCAATTCACCATCAAATATTTAGCTGGAACTAATTCTGGTGACCAAATTACCAATTACCAAAACCAACCACATTGACATTGAGAATTAATTCAAGAAAACATTCCTTGATATATCTTCTACCTTCTATACAATCAATTAAATTATTGATAATCCTTATATAGGGTCTTGGGGTGGTGGGATTGAGGATGAGTCCATCATGGCGGAAATGAATGTCCCGGGTAACGTGTTTTCGGAAACGATTAGCAATTTGAAACCCGCAATGACCTACCACATCACGATAATTGCACGAAATGAGATTGGATCCAGTGGACCATCCGATGTAAATCACCCCTTTACGATATATATACGATAAAATACCTACATACATCCAAATCTAATTAGCTGCGTCGAATTTGTTCCATAAAAATGTCAGAGTCGCTAACAATTAACTATTTTTATTCGATATTATTTAGCGGTTGGATGCGATGACAGACGGCGAGCCTCCATCCCCTCCAACAAACATCCAGGTATACAATTTGAAGACATTATAATTTTTTGAAATGATTTTTACACTTTACATATGATTTGCAGTTTTTTTCAACCTTTTGAATTGAATATTGTAGGTGATTCCGTTGAGTTCGACTGAGTTCAAAGTCATTTGGGATCATCCTTCAGAACATATGAAGAACAGTTTCTTGGGATATTACATCGGATATAGAAAGCACAGGTAATGAAGTATTACGATTTTTTAAGTCATCCCATGTAAATTTACTCAAGTTGAAACTAAATGTATATTTTACTAAAAGGAATTGTTTTGTATTCGGTTGTTTTTTGCATGTGACATTAATAGAGAGGAGGAACAATATCAATTTGCAACGGTGGACAGTCGAAGTCCGAATGTAAATTCAAATTCCAATGGGAAAAACCATCCGATGACGACCATGAGCAAAATGAATGATCAATTCCGGCGAGAGTATTTCCTCCCAAATTTAACACCCTTCACAACCTATGAAATCGTCATTCAAGGCTTCAACTCGTTTGGTGTGGGTGGTCTGTCCGATCCGCCCATCATCACTAATACACTGGAAGATGGTCAGTTTTTTTTTCCATATGAAGTCGTCTTCCTTTAATTGTTTATGTAGAAGACAGAAGAGCATTCACATTGTTGTTTCTTTGGTTTCATATTCACAGTCCCCATGTCCGCTCCAGATGGACTCCAATGTGCTCCAGTGAATTCTCCACAAAATTTAAAATTAAATTTCCAGCCACTTCCGGTTGCTCAAGCTCGAGGTCTCATTGCCGGCTACAAAGTTTATTTGGAGAAAGAAGATTCGGAAGAGCTTGGTGAGGAAATATCTGTGTATATTTACATTGGTGCGTTCCAGATCCATCTACTTTTTTCTAAAATTCCTGATTTTTTTTGCCTATATATATATTTTAGATGATGAAGTGATTGTGCGGACAACATCGTTGACATCAACCGTGATAATTGGTCTGCAACCGTGGACAAACTACAGTGTGCAAGTGGCTGGACTCACTCGAGTAGGTGAAGGCGTTCACAGCTCTCCAATTCTATGCCAAACCGATGAAGATGGTAAGTATACATATGAATTCCATGTGGTTTTCAATTCCCTGCCTAAATTTTGTCTATATTAAACTCATTTTGTCACATTTTGTCTTCATTTGTATATATATTTATATATATATACTTATATTTATTTTCAGTGCCCAGCAAGCCTGAGGCGATAAAAGCTGTTGGGAATTCCCCAACGTCGGTGGTTGTGAGTTGGTTACCTCCACGAAAGAAAAATGGGAAATTGATCAATTATCTTCTGTACGTGGTGGATGCAAGTCATATTTCTGGGAGGAGCTCCGGGATTAAAAAGAAAATCATTTCACCAGCAGTCAATGATTTTGAAGTGAGCTATTTTTTTGTATGAAAATGTAGACTGGGACATTTTGGATGTTTTGTGGATTTGTGTGTAAGAAAAAGCAGCGTAATTCTAAATTATTGGGAAAAACAATTCCAGGTGGATGGATTGAAGACGAATGAAAAATATGAATTTCGGATCACTGCAGTCACATCCAAAGGGGAAGGAAAATCCATAAGCACACAACAAACCCCAACGAAAAATTGTAAAATGAATAAAAAAACATGCTAAAATATATTACTTACACACATAAATATTTCTTACATTGAGCATGAATATTTTTGTGGGATTGTCAGTGGGAGCTGGGATTGTGTCGATTGGACAAGAATTCGTAGTGATTTGGAAGTCTGAAGTTCGATTACCATGTAAAGTCGTGGGTGATCCATTGCCAACACAAGAATGGAATCGATTTTCCAAACATTTACAAGATAATGAAAGGTGTGAGGATTCATTATAATTCAAAATTCAACGATATTTTAAATATTTTAATGAGAGAGAGAGTGACTATAATTTTAATTGACATGTACAACACAGATTTATTTCCACTGCGGATGGTTCCCTCATCATACGAGATGTGAGGAAGGATGAGGAAGGTGCATATTCCTGTGTGGCATCCAATGTCCGAGGAAGTGTCTCCATAAATCACACCATATTCGTTCAAGTCCCACCCCCTCCCCCTCTACTTCATCCCACCACCAGTACTCACAATTCCCTGTCCATCATGTGGAAACTCTTGGATTTCGATAAAGTATCTCCAGTCAAAGGTTTCATTTTGCATCTCAAAGTCCGAGATGAGTGGATTGAGCGACGACTCAGTCGACACTTGAACACGTACGAAATCACAGAGTTGGACTGTGGAACTCGATATCAAGTAATTCAAATTCAAATTCAAAGTAGTCCATTTAAATTTAAACTTGTACTTTAATTGTGTGTACTATATATCTGTAGATGTAGATGAAATATATATGGCTGTGGTAATTGTGTAATGATTTGATGGAATTTATAGCTGTATTTGACTGGGTATAATGGTGCTGGGATCGGGAAAGCATCGAATATACTGAAAAATCTAACGACTTTGGGAGGAATCCCAACATTGTTAGTTTCCTCACCGGAAATGATGCTTCAAATGAATACGACGTGGATCCGAGTCAAGTTGGACAGTTGGTCGGAGAATGGATGCTCCATGATTCAATGTCGCGTCCTTTTCCGGCAACATGATCATCAGTCTCGTTGGCAAACAGGTATGTACATTGTCCCAACTATATATTATTATACATATATCGTATATTTACTTAATAATAATTTGCATTCATAAGTGTCTTAATTTGTCTTTTTTTTCCCCCAATAATTTCCCAGTGGCCATTGATATCAACTCAAAGAGTCACGACGTGGATTTAGTAGGCTTGAAACCTTCTACAATTTACGCAGGTCCGTAAACCTATAAACATTTTACAAATTGTTCGCATACATTACTTTTCTGCTTGAAATCTTAATGCTATATAATCTGCATATTCTATTTCATATAGTTCGCGTCTCTTGCCGAAATTCCGCTGGGGAGAATGAAATTGAATTGACTGCAAAAACTCTGGCTTGGAGTGGTAAGTTTTATATACTTTTTTATTGTTTTAAACATACCTAGTTAAGGTATACAAACAAAATGTGTGTGTGTGGATAATTTATGGTATATGTTTGGTGTGGACAGATGATTTTGGAACAGAGAGCTCGAAAGATTTGTCCAATAAATCCCCAATGTGGAAAACATCCCCGGCCACCACCACAGCATCCACAGCATTTTATTTAGACTGGAAACTCATGGGCCCAATTGTACTGTCATCATTGGCCATTTTAATGGCCGGTGGTGGTCTCTGCCTTTGCATCAAGAAAAGTAATGTATAATTTAACATTGTAGGTAGAGAAAAATTCTATCAACGGTTTAACCGCAGTATTTCTCATGATTAATATCAAATATTTATTGTCAAATTCCTCATAGAGCCAGACTCGATGGGACGATCAATGGAGCATTTATCAGGGGGAACGCCATCCTCATCCACATATTTTAAAGGGAATCAACGCCCAACCTCCCATCAACTGTACATGACGGTTAAAAAAGCAACTCCACTCAAAGGACAAGAAGTCCCTAATGTGGAGCATTTGCCACGTACGTACAAAAAAAAACAACAATTAAAATATTCTATATGTATTTTTGGTAAACAGAACAATTAATTAATTAATTTGTACTATATACAAATCCACATAATTCTATAGCGTATATATTTAATTGGATTTGGAACTGTTCTTTAAATTATATATAGCAATATACGCGGAAGCCATTTACCCTTATTCAACATTTGAGCTTGAACCGAATCGGAGGGAATCTCGATTTAGTGGGACGACGACAGCCACTCTCGATAGAAAACGTTCCAATTCCTCTGCTGGGCATAATCGTAAAGCTTCCATTCATGTAAATGATCCGCCTTGACAATTATGCTCTTATTGCTTTAAATCTCCTTTGTAGAAATATTTCACACACAGACTTGAATTATTGAATCATTTTTTGTCTCCCCATTTTCCAAATCAGAGTGGAGGAGGAGGCGAGAATTTCAACTGTAATGCCAAATTCTACAATGAGAGGAAAAGTGAGTCGAGTGAAGAGTACGACAGTATTGACAGTAATTCTGACTCTGAAGTTGGTGCTTGTAAAGTTCGACCTGGAGAATTTTTCATAGGTACATACTTGTATTAACGACTGAAATTTTTTAATTTTCGCATACTTACAGTCCATGTTATTTAAAAATATGGCAATAATAATGATATTTGTCGTTTTTTTTTCTCCAGAGTACCGTGAGCCGGTGGAGAGTAAATGTCAGGACTTTGAATTCCCACATCCACGATGTAGCAATCAATATGAATTCGTACCTTCAAATAATCATTTATTTCATCACAGGCTCAAAAACACTGGTAATCTCCATCTCCACACGTTTTTGTCCATATCCATATATAAATACATATAAATAATCTCATGAGAAAAATTCTCAAGAGTAAATGTAGGTAGAAAACTCCATCGTCAAAAAAAAACTACTGATAACAAAAAATGTAAAGCAATTCCTTCATTTTTACCTAGGGAAATCAAAGATGAGTCCACAACAAGCACACATTTGTGATGATGCTGCCGCCACGGCAGCTTTTAATGAATCCACAAAATCTTCCAAGAAACAAAAACATAGGTGTGACAAATATTTTTCAGTTTTTTTTTTTAAAAACACTTTTAGTTTTTCTATGCATTGTACCTTATACAAATCTAAAATACACACGGCTTTTCTCTGTTTGTAAATAGAATGATGAGCCTGGTGAACGGACATCCATTTGGGAAGAATTTCAATCCCGCTCAGATTGAACCACCAAATTGTTTCAGTGATAAATGTCCAACTCACGGTGACTCGACGAATGCCACCAATGAATTTGCTATCGCTGTATAGCCATCACAGACAATTTACTAAATTATAGTCTAATGTTATCTCTAAATCTATATTTATATTGAATATTTACTATTTTTATACTGTACTACAACACAATGTACAACTACATGAATACCTATATAAACTTTTAGAAACTGTTATATATACGATATCAATAATGCTTGAAAAAATTATTAAATGTTCCTTGTTCATGTTTATAAATGGAGAATTTGCTAAATAAAAAACCTGAACACGTTCACTTAATATATATTATTCACGGTGTGACTATGACCAAGAATAATCCTAATCATAATGATTATAATCATCTGTCATCTGTATGAGAGCAAAAATAAAAAACCTGCTTGTTCTTCAAATTCAAATGCAATGCAATATATGCAATGATGCAATCCCTATATCTTTCAACTTAACCCTGACTGTGAAAAATCATTAATCAAGAGATTAGTATAAGTATACTGTAAATATTTTAGACCATCATATAAAAATGAGTCGTAAAAATCTCAAAATATATCTTTCAGTCTGTCCTTTTGCAGTCTCTCCTCTTTCTCTTTGCCACGGTTGCCACGGTTGCACACATCAAAAGAATTCTTCAAAATTCGAATCCGTAAAGATCAAACGGTACATCTATACAGTCTGTACTCTGCTGTGTGTACATCTACGATATATATACAGTAAGATGATGAAAAAGAATGTGAAGCATCTTGTATAAAGTCTCTGTATTTTTGCAAAACCAAATCCTTCATTTTTTGTATATTGCAACTTGCAATAAGAGAAGAGCAAAGTAGTATATATAGGTAAAAATGCCACAATGGAGAATTATATGAGCGTGTAAAATTGCACGACTCTCAACGTCTCAACTCCTTCACTCTCTATATAGCTAAAAAAATTAGCTTGACTATTACACACATAGCCAAAAAAAAAATCTCAAATGCCAAAAAATTTTACACCTACACACACACACAATACAGAACATAATATGGTAGTTGGACATAGACGTTAAATATTTTGCTTGGGCCCTGTGAACAAAGCCTCATAAAAAATCTATGCGATGAGAATTGCATCACCATTGTGTACATGATTTCCATGCTAAAAATCCTTAACCAAGTGAATCCATATATAGAGTTAGGCGTTCAAGTGAAAGGCTGAGACTGATGCTGAATGTGTGCATAGAATTCATTTTAATAAGTAAAGGTATAAAATATATTATATATATCTGCATAAAATTTCTTTGCTCATTGAGCACTCAAGCTCAATTACATTCCCATTTACTTACCTACATACGATATATGCATAGACATTTTACACATACATTTTTGTGAAAAAACAATCCCCCTTTAGAAAACAACCCCAAGGAGCATCAATATAAATTTCCTCTACTTGCAAGAATCATCCCTACATGTTTTGTATAAACATAATAGAAGAAAGGAAAGAAGATGCTGAAATGCAATGGTGAACAGGTGGCTAAAGAAATATTGACTATAGGATATGATGTATATTTGTGAGAATTTACTCACACACGCAGTATTGTGCAGTAAAACACTTTACCTATATAATATACATACTCACAGTTCTCTACAACCCACACAAACAAGTATCTATGATTCAGTATATTTCGTATCCTCTCCTTCATTCCTGTATATGTATTATGTATACGACAAGTAAAGGGTGAGTGAGAGAGCGAGAGAGAGAAACCTTCACAGATTCACAGGTACTGTTTTTTTACTACATGTATATATGACATACAGTTGAAGGTAGTGGAGGTGGAGGAGAGCGTCTGTGTTGATGATTTCATATCCGTATAGACATAAGAATTATATGGTGTATATACAGATAGGTATGGAAAACATAGTACTACGTAACTAACGTTAGCAGGTGGTTGTTCACCTTCGTATGCAACAATATACTTTCAAACAGTCATACTTGTAGCTTGAACAATGAACACCTTTACTTTGATTCTCCTCCTGGTAAATTTCTCAAAAAATATAAATATAAATACATTTTCCTCGATCCTTATTGAATTTCTCAACTGTAGTTTTGTCAAGTCCATTTAGTTTGATATAAGTTTTGGGATTTTTATAACAGTACTAAAATAGGATAGTAGTTTATTTTTTAGTTTAACTTATTGTTATTTAGTGAATGTTTCAAATAATTTTATATCTGCACAGTCAAAACAGCAGTGTATTTAAAGTGAAAAATATATACTGGTGTAAATGATATGTTTTGATTTATTGCATGGTCGTGCTATATATATATATTGTGCATTTGTTTTATAAATAGGGCGTCTTAGCTCATGGGTACTGTATGGCAAATGAAGAGAAGATCAGGAAGTCCATCATTTACGATAAGAAAACACCCGAAGTTTTCTATTGTCCACTCGATCAACATCATGGTATGTATCTGTATATATATTTATTCATTTATTTGTACGGATTAATAATCCAGGATTATATTTTATACAGTTGATGAAATTTCAACACACTTTTGAACACTATAAAATCCAATGAGTGTGTTATTGAATTTTTTGTTTTATGTTTGCAGGGTTAAATAATATGTTGGTTAAATCACGACCATTAAAGAAATTATGTGAGTATGGTGGGAAAACTCCGCCGGAAGGTTATAGATCCGATTGCTTTGGGGATGTCGATGAGACCGAATGGGCATGTAAAGAAAAGAAACGCATCATGGTGAGTTTCAACTTTGTCATTTCAGAGTCGTAATCGATGGTGTATATATGTATATTTTAATATTAAAAATTGTGCAAAAACATCATTCAAGTAATGAAAGTACACAGAATTACAGGCTACTAAAAATATCATTTAAATGTATACATTTAAATGCCCTTTAAATTTTCTTTCCTTCTTCAATGTTTACGGAGTTAACTTGACTCTGGTGTAATCGTAACAACATTTTCCATATCATTTTCTTTAAACATTTTATAATTAATAATTAACTGCTGTTTCACAATTTTAATTTGACAACTCCCTTCAAACGCATTCTAAATGATTCACGAAAGTATTTTTCAAACCACAGTCAACACTGTTGACTCAACAGTACTATATTTTTTTCCGAATGCTCCGTTTTATACATAGGATTCACTGATTTCCCTAATTTCCTTTACTAATTTAATTTAATACGTTTAGATTTAATATTTAATCCAGGGAAAGACAATTTGATTAATTTTTACTCATTCATTTAACTCAGGATTAATCCAATAAATTTTCATTGGGTATAGTTAAGGAATTAATATAATTGAATTAAAACCAAATGGAAATCTAATATCTGTACACTAATGTGAAACGCCGTAAAGCATGTGTACACACACACACACAGTCAATATCACATTAAATAAGTACATATCATGCCTACAACTAATGATGGAGTAATATTTATCTAATAAAAATGATATATGGATATAAAAATACACAGAAACGTTTGGTGAACACTGGGGAACAAGGAACATCGGGGAAATACTGAACAATTACAAAAAAAAAACCTTATTAACCCTTCGCAACTCAAAAAAAAAAAAACAACAACAGCCACCAAAATACAACGACACACGCTCATTCATCACCAACCAATACTTTAATTAATAGTACATATTTAAATAAGAATTAATATATATATTTAGAGAGAATGAAATGGTACATTTAATTATTATTCATTTTAGTTTAGTCACAACATTTGCGTACATTTTCTGAATGGCTTACAATTTACAAAAAGCACAGCTATATACAATTTACAATCGAATAATGCAACTTTTTTTTCTCTTATATGCCTTGTGCCGTGTTCAAAATTTCAATATCTAATAATAATAATAATAATAATAATACAAATATATCGTAAGTATGTTTGTGGGGTCGTAACTTTTCAATTTATGTTGTATAATAATGTACCGTAATGTGTAGTTAATAGTTCAAAAGAAAAGAGTATTATCAAGTTGACTGATCCTGATGTAAATGTAAAATATATAGACTATTTTCGTTTGGGGGGGAGGGGAAAGGGGAATATAATATCTAATTTTTAAAATGTACTTGTTATATATCAAAACGTGTGTCTAAAACAATACCCGGATATGTAATAATGTAGAAACGCAGATACCCTCCAGGCATGGAAATACTTGACAAATACAATCCCGTGCCGAGATGGAAAAGAGCGGAAAATTATATTCGTTACCGATACTGAAAACTGACGTCATTTTTTTTCAGTGATTTTTATTATTCTATATTACTTTTTCTATATAAAAAAAAAAAAAAAATCAATTTGTCATTTGTAAAGTTTAGCTCGATTCTGAACAAAAAACGTTTCCCTGTACAAAAAACGACAAAATCATCTTTGAAATATGGATTTCTCTTTCCTATATGTACAGATACTTATATTCAGAGGGAGAGGAGCAATCGAAAAATTGAACTTTGTATTTTGATTTTGATATGAAAGAGACAAAATATTTGTACATTTAAAATGTAACTTTCTTACTGGCTTGCAAAAAACATTGTAATTATTATTTTAATTAAGTATATATCTGTACAGCTTCAACTCATTTTAAATTATTTAAATCCAACGGTGTAGAAAGTTTCTACTAGAAACCAGAAAGTATATTATATAAAAAGCAGATTTTTATGATTTACCTTATAAATATATAGTTTATTTTGTGTTTTGCTTATAAAGTTTATGTATAGTATACATTGTATACTCTCGTACAATTTCGTTTATCCTTTTCAAATTTATAATTAATAATTATTAATTATATCTCTCATCTCAAGTGTTATTGAGCAACGACCTTAGACCTTAACAAGTTGGAATTTTCTCAAAAGTGTGGACTAAAATAAAAAAATTTACATTTACTGTTAACATTTTTTTTATACTAAAAACTCTGGTATTGAAGTCTGTCTTTATTTCCATGTAAGTGCAACTAACTACAGAGAATTAAGTATATTGAATTCCGCTTGAACGTTTTTCTATTTCTGAAAAAAATTGGTCGATTTCGAAATAATAATGGAAATATGAAGCAAGCCATATGAGAGAGAAGGCGGGATGCTTCAAATTAAAATGTTTACTTTTTTTGATGACCTTGTTCAGGAATCATTACTAATAATAATTCTAACAGTTCAAAATCGACCCACGTAAAAGTCACGCACACCGTCCATAGCTGCCAAAACAGTTGCCACAGCTGTGGTAATCCCCCCCTCAATTTACCACACTGTGGTAAAATGAAAACAGCAAGTTTGCTTGCATGTAAATTTGCATATCAAACACATTTGATTTTTCGAGCACTTTTGGTGGACATGGCAGCAAGTTTGCTGCATATCAGAGGAAATTTGATATGGGATTTTAACGTTACAGCAAGTTTGCTTGGTCAAAATATTTTTGGGATTTTTGACCTCACCCTTTGGTCACTTTTTGAAATTTTGAATTTGTAATAGTTAAGAAAAATGCCTTAACTATAGGGAAAACTAAGAAAAATTGAGACAGGTTTGATATGCAAATTTACATGTAATCAAATTTGCTGTTTTCATTTTACCACAGCTGTGGCAACTGTTTTGGCAGCTATGACACCGTCACTGGAAAATTTTAATTGAAGTCCTATTCATATCACAAATTAATCCAATCCAATCGAAATTAAAGTTACTGCTATACAAAATTAAACATTCTGTTGTCAAATAACAAAACTGGTCACGTATCCAGTGAATGTGCGAATAAATTATTAGAAATAATTGTCTATAAGTAAATATGCCGTGAGAATCATATATACAAAGCACTGAATTTTGTAAATGTTTGTGTAACACAAATTGTGTAGACACACAATTCTACAGTCTGTGGGAGTTCTGGGACGACGTCGTAGGACTTTAGAAATGTCTATAATTTCATACAAATGAATGCTCGGATCGTGGACAATTTTAATTCATTTCAAATTTCAGGATCTGAAAGTCATTTTCCATTTACTATATATACTCGAGTAAACTATTTATTTAGCAGAATCCTTAGTTAGTTATATTATAAACTCCCGAAAATTTTCAAAGTTATTATACTCCACGATATAATTTGTAGCTTCATTAAATAAAATATGACGAATGTCTATTTATTTGTCAAAGTACGACCAGCCACCAGTGAAATTCCAGATTCTTCCTCAAACACATCTCGGATGACGTCCTCGAGGAAAGTCTGTATGCAGAACTGGACAAGAATATATAAAGTTCATCTGAATCTGAATCGGAATCGGAAAACTGAAGACGCGACAATGTTGACGGGGACAAGTTTTACAGCCCTCAAATTCCTCTTTAGAATCATACATTTATTCAATACGATTCCGTACTACTGGTCCAATGGTGATGGTGGGAGTTTGAATTTAGTCACAAATCCTCGTCGACTATTTCTCTGGCATTTCCTCTTGATCTGGTTTTCTTTTGATTTCATTTATCTTCTGATCATATTTGTACATGGGATGAGCATGGGGACGAGTTCCCCCATCCGAATTGCCGTCCATATATTTTTCACAGTGGCAAAGGTCTCCATGGCTGGATTCCAGCTCAATATTTTCCTGAAAAAGAGACAAATTGCTTCCATCATCAATGAATGTCTCAAACTCAATCGCCGACTCACAGGTAAGAACACATCAATTGTGAAAAATTAAGAATGAAATTCTCATATCTTGATTGTTTTTTTTTTTTTTTTACATAATTAATTAATTAATTAATTAATTTGAATGGGATTTGCAGCTGCATATGGATCAAGACGAGCCCAGTTGGACATTTGTGGTGTCTTGATGCATGTTCTAAATTCGGGGATATTCCTATGGGCATTTGTCTTCTCCATGTGTTTTTATGGGGATCCAACAAGTCCTCAATATTTATTTTCCATTCTACCCGAGGGGAAACAATATCCAAGTCTTTTGTACTTTTGGACCGGTTGGAAATGGTATCAAAATGTGATTCTCTCCACAGCCACCAACTTTATGCTATTCTTCTCCATTCTATTCGCCAACAGTGCTAATTACTGGATGAAAGAAATTCGGTATGTACGCCGACTTTCTTTCTTTCTTTTTTTTTGATTTATTACATTTTGTAGTGTGACTTATTGCTTGGAAATTAAAATATGAAATATGAAACTATGAAATATGAAGTGATTTATGATTTTCCTGTATATGAAATATTATAGAAAAAAACTGAATGGACGATGGAGGGAGAGTGGTATGAAGGAAATGTCAAGGAGAGAGTATTTCAAATGGTATCGAGAACTCCAGATTCTAAATATTAATTATACAGACTGTACGACGTGGCGCTTTTGGCCTTTGTACATGCTCATGGTGTTTGGTTGTACAGTCTCTGGGGGCTACACCACAGTCAAACTTCATCATTTCATTCCAATGCCGGGTTTCCTTTATTTCCCGATTGCGGGCATTATGTGTCCCATCTATGTTCTCCTTTCATTCCGTATGGTAGCCAACGTATTTGAGCAATCTTTAGAATTCAAGAAAGTCGTGGGATATCATCAAATGGGAAATCCGGTAGGGAAACGAATTATAAGTTCTTGGAGTCCGTTGGGAGCCAGGGCATTCCAACATTTCATCATCACAAAAGAATCTGCTCTCATATTTCTCTCCATTATTGTTCAAACCACGGTCAATTGCATTTTAATTATGTAAACTGAACAAACATAATATGACATAAGACAACTTGACTACACAAATACAAATATTTAAATACAAATAATCATTTCATCCTGCATACATTCTTTTCCTACTGTATTTTAAGTTAAACTACAATATTCTTGTTCCGAATCCGAAATTCTTATGCCCAAATATATGTATCCAATTTAATCTTCATTTAATTGAATTTATCGTAAAGCAAAAAATGGTGTGTTTTTTTGTGTGCAAAACTCGACTATTCCAGATGCCAGCATTTAACTGGATACGACTACATTTTTGTTGAATGATTCAATTATTCTGCATATCAAAAATATCCAATCATTTTTTTCCATGCTCCGATATAGAATATATAATACAATATAAAAACTCGGACTTGTAACATTAAAATATTAAGACGAACAAGCAAGTCTTTTCTACGCTTTACATTTGGCTTCCTTGATTTTCGTGACAAAGTAATGACTTAAATGATGGGCGAGCAAGGATTTTCCCTAAATTACTTTCCTCACGAAACTCAGAAAATCCACGGAAAATTTGATATACCATTGGATTCTCTCTCTCTCACACACACTCGCTCGCCCTTTCCACAATCTATACTGGCTACTGACATTTTCTCTCGCCGTTGTTCCCCATTTCCCACTTTCCCATTTTCTCTACTTTCTCTCAACTGAAATACATACACAGAAAAGCTCTGAATAGCCAGAATATAGATTTTACATAGAGATGGATCGAGAGTATAAGTTTCTCCATTGTCGCCTATTACGCTAATAGATACCCAAATACACATTTATGTAATGTATACAGGAAATATGTAAAACCAAATCCGTCTGGACTTTCACTAAAATACCGTCCACTCTCCCAATTGTTTTTTTTTATACAGTCACACTTTCAATGCACATACAATTCTTATGCTTAAGCTTATTGCAATGTTTTTTTTACATAGTGATATTTGGGGAGAATTTGGAATGGAGAAAATGAAAATGGAAAACTTGTTCCAAATGGCATTAGTTTTTGGAATCGTATTCCCGTTGGTATTCCCTAAAAACTTGTACACAAATAGAGAATCCAATAGGAAGTTTTTTGTAATAAAGAAAGGGGGGAGAATATAAAGTTGACGGTGAAAGACAGAGAGAGAGAGAGAAAGGTTTACACGTTTGTAATTTTCATTTCCAGACTTGTGACGAATACGAATACACAATGGATTTACATTGTCCAGAAAAAAGAGAGAGGGAGAAAGAGAGAGAAAGTGAGAGAGCGAGAGTGGACGCTTTCTCTTTTTTTCTCCAGTCTTACATGGTTTGGGCTGGGAAACTGTAAATGCTTTCAATGTACTCGCAAAAAAAAATTATTGTTACTCAAGGTGAACATGAAAACGAAAAGGAGAACTCAACTTATGGACTCTGTGTAATCATGAGGAGGGCACGCAGTGAAAGTTTAGTGTGAGAGTATTGCAAAAAAGGATATTCTACAATCTAGATTTCTTTAAAGACTCTTCGAGAGAGAGAGAGAGAGAGAGAAACTGTAGTTAAATTATATAAAAATTTCTTGTTCTTGGTGTGTGTGTGTGTTGGAGAAAGTGAGAGAGAGAGAGAAAAAAAGAGTGAAAGAGAGAGAGAGAGAGAGAGAGAGAGAGAGAGAGAAAGAGTTCGGTGAAGGGAAATAGATTTCAAGAATAGTTTTTGAGCACACGGTCTTTTTTTGTGTGCTCTATACTCTTAATAAATTATGCCTTAAGTTAAAGTGGAGAAGACAAAGAAAAGAGGGAAGCCGAAGAAAGTGAGAGAGCGAGGAAGAAGGTGTAGGCTGTAGGTAGTGGAGTTGTTGGAGTAGGAGTACCTAAGGTGTATGATAAAGCTAAAAGTTTGAGCTTTGAGTATAATTTCAACGGTTATTTCACATGGGATTTCTACGTATGTGTGTGTGTGTGTGTGTGAGCGTGTAGTGCCGTATACATACAGATAGTGGGAGCATGCATGTGTGGACTACATAATGCATAATAGATTGTACGAGGTAACTGAAGACTCTGGAATTGAAATTGACAAACACATGGATAGTTTCTCCCGAGTTTCTCTCCAGTGTCGTCATTGTCATTTCCATCTTCCTTCTTCCTTCAGTCAACTGACCTGCAGGCTGCACTGTCCTTCTAGCTCTGCTATATAGCCAAAAGAGAAAACACACACGATTTTTTTTCTCAATATTTATGGAAGTCCGATATATATAGCAAATAAGAAAAAAAATATCAAAGATATACTTCGGACTGACTAGTACTCGAGTACCACGATAAAGACTGTTTCTCGTTGGTTGCAAACTGATCGTGAGTCGGTGTACGATATACATATATATATATATGTTTTACCCTTTCATTTGTTTCATGTGTTGTTCGTGAGGAAAGTGTGGGATCGTGGGATTGGAATTAGAAATGATAAGTGATCCGAGTCGATACTACAAAACACAGTTCTAATGAATTTTTGTACACACGCCATGTCCACAATTTACACTCGAGTACCTCACGCAAAATAAATCCTTAACTGTACACAGTTCACGTGTGATTCTCCTCTCTTCCCTCTGTTTTACTCTACAGTGTGTCAAATTAATAAATTAAATCAAACGAAGAAAAAACTCGGACTCTTTTAAAAACAGTCATTCATTGTCAGTTTGAATTGACATGGAAAATAAAAATAATCTTCCTGTACCCATTGTGACTCAACCCAAACCTACACTGGCTTCCGAAGAGGATGTGAGTGAAGAAAGCATTTTGGCTTTACCACAACCCAACTACACTGAAGGTATCCGATTTTTAGATTTTTTTACATATCCTCTTTTCCATTTCCATTTTTTCTTTGTGCATGGAAAAGTTGATATCAACGGTCATATAATATTTTTGATTGGTTTTTATATATACAGATCCCGTTTTTGAGCCCCTGAAAAAAGCAAAGAGTTTTCAAATCAAACAACTTTTAAATTCCTTCGACGACATTGAAGGTATAACTCATAAATTCTAAAATACAGATATTAGTGAAAATTTATTTATTTATGAGGAAAGTGTATGTATTTTCGAATGTTGACTGTATGATGTTAAGTTTTTTTTTTTGTATTCTGCCCACAGATGATGACGAATTCACATGGACGGGCTACGAAGTTCGAAATGTAAAAGAAAATTTGAGATTTGTAATAAAAAAGAAATTTGGACGATTGACGACCGCCTCATGTCATGATAATCATCGTGAGTGTACATTCACTGTGGAGACTCCTGAAGGGAAGCAAGTTGTGGAAATGGAAGGAAATCCAGGCTACAGCGGTTTATCTTGTGTAAATCCCCCTCAGAAAATGTCTTTTTAAAGTCATGCACAGTGTATTCATTGCTTTTTTTGTTTGCGAAGTTTATTATGTAATATAGATAATTTACTACTATTACTATTATTATTATTATTCCATATTCAGGTTAAAGTATATCGTGGCTCTCAGTGCCTTGGGAAAGTAGTACAAAATTATGATTTCTGCTCGACTTGTAATCCACAATATCATGCCATCAATTCCGTGGGAGACAAAGTTCTACACATACCTGTCCTCGATGGAGGTTTCTTTTGTGGGATCTTCGGTGTGGAAAAGTTTCTTATTGTGAATGAGAGTCGGGAGACGGCCATTGGGGAAATTGTGAATCAAACACGAGCGAGGGCACCCTGGAACCGAAAACTCTTACCCGATGAAAGGGAACCATTTGAATTGTTCAAAGTCACATTCCCTCAAGAGTTGAATGTGGAAGCAAAAGTTTTACTCATTGCTGCCACTTTCACCGTCGTAAGTAGTTTCCTTTCATATTCTCTCTTTATCTCTATCTCTCTCTCTCTCTCTATCTGTCGGTATAATTGTCAATGCGGGATAAGAATAAAGATAAAAAGTATCATCTCTCTTTTTAAAGTTCTCCACATTTTAAAACATGTGTGGACCTTCTTTTTTTGTATATGAAACATTTCAGAACTTTCATAGTTCCGTCTGCCGTTTTCAGCGAGCCAGACACAATTCAAGAGAAAATGATTTCATGGAAATGTGAAATGAATTTGAACACGAGCACTTTCTTCAACTTTCAGTTGGATCTTCAAGAAAATTGATGACACACGAAATGTATATTTTGTACGTACGTATATTTTTAGAATTAAATAAATAAATCAGAGAGAGGATTCAAAATATTCAAGTTTTTTATTTTGTACATTATCATTTTATTTTTGCTATATCGTATATATATATTTTGTAGATACTTCACGTACATTTTTTTTGTGATTGCCGCACTGCGACTGCGACGTACCCAAGCCAAAAAAAATGTGGAATACACACAAAGACATTTTCCTTTTCACTCGCGAGTGTAGACAGAAACTATATAAAATAAATTAAAGTGAATGAACTTCATTCAATGAATATTGAATACAATACACCGAGCAAATGTCAACAGAGAGTTTTGAATAAATCATCATGTATAGATAATTCTTTCAATATATATAATGTTTACATATATAGTAGTTTTACAGATAGTATGTATATAGGGCGTTCCAAATGATAGTTCATAAATAATTAACTAAATGTAGTTTGTTTAAAGTAAAAGAACTTCAAGTGTAATAGCTTGATCGGGTTCGGCGTTCGGAAGCCATTTCTCTCCATTTGCCTGTACTCCATCAAGAAATGCAATCCTGGCCAATTCTTGAAATCCAATTTTCTTCCCTGCTTGACGGGATATTGGATTGGAAAACATGCATTTGACTAATGAGAAGGAGTGACCTTTGAGGAGAATGAGGGAGCGACGATATAGCTCCGTAGCTATACCACGATTACGATAGGCTCGGTCCACTGAAATCAGGAAAAAGTCCGCATAGTTGTCCACTTTAAATGAATCGAAAATTTGGGCTTGTTTATCCAATTCCCCAAAATAATACAGAATCATGTGCATCTGACTAGAAGTCGGGTGGAACTGTGACCAATCAAAGTCCTTGGTGTGATCCAGTGTGATTCGAACTCCAATAATCTAAAAATTCAAATGAAAAAAAAAATGAAAAAAAAACTTAAATAAAAGAGATCACGAAAGATATGAATCCAAAATATGCATTTTACCTTATTTATATCTTTGTCCACCACAACGAGAGTCAACTGATGAGAAAGGAAAACGGTCCACATTTTATCAAAATCCGCTCCAAATTCCTCTGTGTAACCTACACAATTACACACTGGCTCATCCAGATAGAAACTTTCTCGCAAATGTTTCTTCAAACACCCAATATCATTAGAATTTGCAATTCGAATGGTAAAGCCTTTCCAATCCCCTTCAACTCCACGAACTCCCATTTTTTGAACTAAATATTGAATTTGTATACTCAATGATGTGAGTGTGAAAAAAGGAAAAAAAAAAAATATTTCTCGAAAGTTATAGACGGACAAAGTATTGTCTGTAAATAGAAGTAGTCAGCAGTTGAGTCGTCGATTGACTACTGTGTGGTCAAATGAACAGTTTGGAGTTTGCAAAAACTACGACTCACACTATTCTACTTCCGCACCAGTTGAGGAAAATATTCTGTGTACGCGTGCATGGAGAATTGTGCGAGGCTTTTAATTCCTAATTGCACACACAAAGTACTATACGTATACACAAAAATATTACGGATTAACAACGTAATAAAAGAACACATGGCATTTCCATATTAATTGTTATGAATTTTGTTTGTTTTTCTGGCAAGTTGTTATAAAATGATCAGAGGAATATGAAGGAACACGGCTGCTTTTACTTATTTTACATGCGAAATTTGCCTTTTCTTTTCTTACTCTAAAAAAACGGCGGACGAATGTCAGAACCACATTGATATTTTATCTTTGTTTTCCGAAATGTACACGCCATTCCCTTCTGAAAATTACGTGTCATTTGGGAAATCAAAAGTGAAACATCTAGATATTCAAATACTATACCTACATTTTCTACGAAATGTTTTAGGCTGCACGAGGATTTGTTGAATTGGATTTGGATTATAGACGTCTTATTTTTTTTGTTTGTTCCCCTTTTGACATTTTGGTCAAGCGTTTTTGTTCGTGTCACTTACGAAGATTAAAGCTGACGTGACCCATAATTTTATATACGCGTGTACTCATGAACATGCATTAAATAATTTGCACCAAAGCAGTACCAAAGCAAATCAGAAAATGAACTCGTTGGGTGATATATGTATACAAATATACATATATCATATATTTATAATTCTTTCCTGCTGGGTCTTTTATTGTCAATTATTGTGAAAATTACTGGTAGGTCACTAGGTTTTTTCCTTTACATTTTGAGATTTCTCTCAAAAAATTCCTTGAGAAGGCTAATAACTTCCTCCACTCTTTCTTTGACCGTTTGATCATCAAAATTCCCTCTTGCGGCCGCGAATCCATGGGGCATGTCCTCAAAACGTCTATGACCAGTACTCAGACCGAATTTCTTTTGAAGTTCCATATAGAAAGGGAGCTAAAAATATCGTATAGAGAAGGAAAACGTATAAAATCAGAGCAGCACATATAGAATTTGAAATATTTTGGTCTGGAAAAGTTTCATAAAATATATATTGTTATTGTTTTTTTTTTTCACGTACCATATCCGGTTCATCTCGACTGGGCATGAGAAACAATGGAGCCCTGACAGATGCCACATCCATTTTGGTTATGAATGCGGGATGTACAAGAGCAGCAGCTCGAATATCGGGCAATAACGTGGCAGCTTTCAAGGCAATCTTCCCTCCATAACAAAATCCAAAAATCCCGAAATGTTGAATTCCATCCTGTTTCTTGTAGTGCTCAATTAAGTGCATGAGATCTTTACTAACAACATTATCCCAACAGCCTGTCGTCTTTACGAAAGTCTCGATTTCAGTTGGACTGCAAAAGTTCAAATGCCAAACATACGGATACATATATAAACCATATGTTAAAAAAGTTGTAGGTATACCATCATCTGAAATTGACAAATTTTTGTAAATATATGAAAGGAAAGAAAAAAAAGCTCAACTCTTTGGGTGGGAAGTTGTCCATTGTATACGCTAAGCCACGGAAGAAGTCAGGAACGATGACTTTGAAATCGCCATCCATCGCAAGTCGATCAGCCACTTGAAGATTATTTAGATGAAATCCAAAGATGTCATACACATCAATGAGGAGGATTTTGGAGGAGTGATTGGACATCATCCCATGTGTTTCATACACAGTCAAGTCATTTAATTTGATTCGAGTACCTCTTGGTATATAATTGGAATGTACTGGTAAGGACTGAGAACATGGCTGCTGTTGCTGTGATTGTGGCTGGAGTGGCATCAGATGATCGTGCGGACCGTTGTTCTCCGGATTTTGATTATTATTATGATCCGGATTATTCACAATCCCCAGAAATTCACTGTCCATTTTCTTGTTCACACCAATTACAATGGATCCCACATTCCCTACAAGATAAATCCCGAGTTGAACAATGGTAATTAATACAAACGATGATTGCATTTTGTTCAATTGAAATTCCAAGGGAGATCACTGAAAACGAAAAAAAATATCAGTTTTACTTCTTTTTTAATTAGACTTGCTCCGTCGAACTTACGAACGATGTCTGCTTGCAATAATTATTTAGCTTTTTATTTAAATAAACGCTTCTTTTTATACATTTCTCACTTGCACGTGGACCCTCATCACTGCGTGTAGACATTTAAGCAGATTTAATTTATATTCTGATGTTACCAGTGTCAAGAGCACGAACTCTTTTGGTTGACATTGTCCTTCATTTCTCAATTCATTTCGACAGCAATTGAATTCTCTTGGATGTATATTTATTTTTAGTGACAAGCCCGAAAAGAAACTGATTGTAAAGATTGTTTTCATTGGAACAACCAACTGTTGTTACATTCCATGACAGCTCATTGCATGTTGAGGCGAAATGATAGCAATCTCATTTCCATCCTGACTCCCCACATAGTCAGCCTGTAATTTTCATGTCGAACTTGTGCTTATTTGAGATTGGCTCGCTACAAAGTCAGTTTTTGTAGCAAGGTGATATTTACAAAATGAAGAGATTTTCTAAAGTCATGTGTGTCGCTTGAAAAAATGTGTCAGTGTTATATAATATTATACATTTCTCACTTTTCTAAAACTTTGTTCCTTTGTTTTTATTCACTACATTGAAGAATGAATTAAAGTAGTACATATTTCACTGATGACGTACCTAAAAGTGCAGCATCATAGTGAGTTGAGGACACTAAAAAACAGGACAAACACTAAGAAAAATATCTATCAATCTTCTAAAAGTTTGACACAAAAAAAAAATAAAATGTCTGCCCAGCAGAAATGTGAGGAGGGAGTAAGAAGTAAAACAAAGTCATTTATGTATTTAATTTACATATATTTAATTACTTACTTAAAAGTACTTATTGCCAAATTCCCTTTTGCATCTCAATCTTTGCCAGTCCATGTACAGGTAATATCTGTATATAGTTCACGTTGTTTTGGTTTAGTGTTTCCACAAAAAACAACTTTAACATTGAACATTTCAATTAGATAAATATATATAAATAAGTACAAATTTGAATCGAATGCACCACAATTTAGTGCAATAATTGAAATCAGATTATTGTTCTACCACGAACAAGCTAAAATGAATACAACACAGTATCAGACTAGAAAACGTTTTACGTCCTTGACATTAATAAACTATGTATAAGACTCTTTCCTGGTAATTCAAATCGGAGCAAATATGTAAATACTATGATGAGATGAGCGATCATGGTTTTGTGTCACATGTTTCACGTTTCAACATTGTATCTTATCTTATTGCTACATGTTGATTGGACAATATATATTGTATAACAATAAATTAATAAAACCTAACAGATTGCAAGTTGCAATTGAAATACACATGCACACACGACACACTATATTGTATAGTGAAATATGTAACTAACTAGAAGGTAAATTGTAAAGTTATTTTTATGGAAGATTTGATTTGTCTTGAATGATTCTGTCTCTTAAGGTAGGCTGATAGCCATGTGTTTGGGTAAAAGATGATGGAAGTTTTGGTGGATGTAAACTTTGTTTAACATTGAATCGACGGCCGGCTATATCTATTTGATATAATGCATCCTTTGATAGAACATAGTCGGAAGTGACAGGAATGGGCTCGCCTGTTTTCGGATCACGATTCGTAATAAATCCAAGACAGACCATCCTCTCAAGAGAAAATCCGTATCCAGCTGAAGTGGTAGAACCAACAAAAACGCCATTCCGGAAAATCGGTTCTTCTTTCCATGGCCAAACCTTTGAGAAAAATAAACACATGATATAGTATTTTATTTGTTTTTTTTTCTAAAAAAAAAAAAATGGAACAATTCTGTATGTAATTGTTTATTGTCGCTTACATCATTTTCAACGTCATGATCATCTTCAAATGTAAAATGCACCAAACGCCGATAAACTCCTTTCTCGTTTTGCTTTTGTAGGGCGAATTTTCCTATGAAATATTCCTTTTCAAATTTAACTCGATGAAGACGTCCTAAATTTAAAAAAAAAAAACAGTTGTATCAAATTCAAAGGTATACCATGAAAACTATATAGAAATTGTACTAACATAAAGCGCTCAACAAATTATCTTTACCAGCTTCCAACGGTGTAGTAACACTGTCCAATTCTTCAGCCCAAAAAGGAATAAATTTTTCTATTCGCAAAAATCGTAATGTTAAATATCCTGCGTTTCGTATTCCGTAGTCCTTCCCGACCTTCATAAGCTGATCGTACACGTGGACGGCGTACTCACTATGAAAATCAAAAACGTGCTCTCATTTGTACCTTGTTTTTTTAAACATACTACTTAAAATCATTCAATATAAGATTGCTCAAGTGAAAAGTATGGATACCTTGGAATGTACAAGGAGTAGCCAGGTTCTCCCGTGTTCGTCACTGACATGATTAAAATGTCACTTGCATAGCCCAAAGTTATTGTCTGTAAACAAAATATGTACAGAGAAAACATTATGAGCATTCAAATTCAATTGAATTCAGAGTCAGGACATAAAATTTGATGCCAACAATAGACTGACCTTGTAAGTGAAAGGATGCAATCTCAGATCCTCATCTGTCAGTTCTGACAGCAGATCTTTAGTTTTTGGGCCAATAACGTGGAGAACGGTGTACATGGAAGTGATATCGCTCACTAGAACAACCATTAAAAAGTAAAAAACACATGTATATACAACTACGAATATGTAAATTATTTGATGCGTTTGGTTTTTTCGCAAACCTTGAACAGAGCCATCAGAGGGTAAATGACGAGTCATCCACTCAGCAACTCGGGTTTGTTGCATTGTTGGGGAAACCATAAAAAAACTAGAACATGAAAAAATATACAACAGACATCATTACACATGCGGGAACGCAAAACAAACTTGGAATTCTGTAATGAAAATGACTTTAACATACCAATTAATATCCTTCCGAACGAGCATACAGTCATTTTCATAGCCACCGTTTTCATTGTGCATACCCGTAGGGACGATATGGCCAGGTTCAACGTTGACGTCATTTGAGCATAAGCGTTGTAAAAAATCCAAGGCCTCTTCTTGTGCTGACTATAAAGTCAAATATCATAAAACAAACACAAATATATAGATGTTGTGCTTTCAATCACACTTTTTTAATTCCATATACTCACTAGAAATAAAAGTACCTTGATTTGGAATTTTGCCTGCAAGCAGATAAACAAATATTGATCGATTAAAATACACATAAAGTCTTTATCTGAAATGGCAGAATTTGTTTATTGGCAACTTATTAAGGAATATGTATATTATATATTCCACTCACAAAAGATGACATATCAATGACAGCAACACCTTCTCTGCATGCTTGATATTCCTCTCTCAAACAATCAAAAAATAACGGTTTCCAATAGGTTCCTTTCGGCATTTCTGGAGCTTCATCACCAACTACAAACGAGGATTAAAATAATACTGATTCCTTCTTTTCGGCTTCCTATGCCATTAAAGCAAATAAATGAAATGAGGCGGAATACTGACTGACCTTTATAATCAATATCAAAGTATAGTGGACGCTCAAAACCTATTAATTAATGGAACATGTGTACACAATTACAATTATGAATCACACAAAAGACAGTTCTTGTATTATGATATTTAAAAGAGAGATAGGGATTTACACATTCGCGTTCCAAAGACTCCGCCCTGAGATTTTAGTGTAGAGAATAATGGAGAACATCGAACTCTCCTTGCAAATTTATATTCGGATTGTAATGGGTGCAAAATTGCATACTGCCGACCCACAGTTTCTTTAACTCTTTCACTTAAGAATCGCCTAGAATTCAAAACATTGAGAAATGTAAACGCTGTTACAAAGCTCAAAAGAAGTATACATGTGCGGATTCATTCATAAATTACCGATTATTATGAACATCAACGAATCTTCGAACGTCAAATTCAATAAGAGGTGTATCAGGCTCTCCTTCAATGATCCAATGAGCCAAAGCTGAACCGATTCCACCTGCTCCTTGAAGAGAATTTCCATTCATTCCAGCTGCAACAAAGCTGTTTCAAAAAGACAAACAGAATATCTTTAGGCTCCATTGCAGATATGGACAAAATCTCCTCTCAAATCATAATAAGGTTTTTTTCATACTAATTATCAATTTCAGGCGTTTCTCCTAAAATCCATTTTCCATCTGGAGTGAAATTATCTGGAGCATTGACTAGTGAGTGAATTTGACAGTCTTTTAAAGCTGGGAGTCGATGCAAACTTTTATCAAGTAAAGGACTAAAATGATCCCAATCAGGTGTGAGTGTCTCCTTCCAATTGCGAGGGATCCCAGTCGTAAAAATTGGTTTTGCAACATCTTCAAAACCTCCAACAAGGAAAGAATTCCCTTGCCATTTTCGGATATAAATATTAGAATCGTAATCTCGGACAGTAGGTAACCCTGCTGGTAATTGAACATCCACGGGATGAGTTTTGAGGTAGAAATGCTCGGCAGGATGAGTCGGTATTCTCACTTTGGGCATTGTGCTTTGGCCGAGCTCCCATGCCCACATCCCTATGTTAAAAAAATTAACAATTATATATTGTAAAATCAGTGAACATAAACATGAGAAAACATACATGTAATGCATATTCTATCATTCTATTCTATTCTACGTACCAGCACAATTGACAAAGAATTGACATTGTATGGTTCCCATGGATGTGTCCACAGCAGAAACTCTTCCATTTTCAGTCAAAAGTCTTTTAAATCTACAATGTTTAATATATTTTGCTCCTCCCTTTTCTGCAAGCAGAGCCAAAATATCACAAACTAAAGCTGGGTCTGCCACAGCATCTCCTTCAACAAATACTCCTCCCTGTAGATCACTTGTATGAAGAAGTGGATGATATTTGGATAGTTCTTGAGGTCCTAATACCTGGACATTTAGCCCTTGCGGTTGATTGAGGGCAACTCGCCGCTGTAGAAAGATCGAATACCATTTTTTCAAATTAAAATTGAAAAAAGACACAAAAATATTTATTGCTATATATATTAATAATAAAATTGGAAAGGAATGAGAAGTATACCCGTAATAGGATCATCCTCTCTCGACTCTGTGCCAAGTAAAGACTTCCACATTGCTCCAAGCCGATATGATAACCTTCAGCTTCTAATTTCTTGTAGAGTTCAATACTTTTAGTGATGATCCGCTGCTCGTGGACTGGTTTTAATAGTGCCAATGTACCTGAGCTGCGTATAAACAAACAAAATATATATATACAGAATACAGACCAAATTTCTCGTCATGTAGTACGTTTCATCTCGCTTTGTGGTTTGAATAACAAATTACTAATATATATATAGCTGTATACCCAAACAATGAGGTTCCTCTGCCGATCTGACCTTCTTGTTCTAACAAAACTACATCGGTCCATCCACTCTGAACGAGATGATAGGCAACTGAGTTCCCTACAATACCTGTGTGCGCAAAATGATTAAAAATATATGACATATATAAAGAATCCTCAATACAGCATTTGCCCACAATTATTATGTATAGGTATACATTTATAACTTTAATTTATTAACTTACCAGTTCCACAAATGACCACTCTTGCTTCCTCAGGTAACGACTCTGTAAGATTAACTGAATAGTTATGCGATAAAAAGTTTTTAGTTTTTAGTAGTCGTTGTAATAATTGGCGGCTGTTGTTCATAATTAATATGATATTTTATCCTTCACCAGCGGTGACGGTTTCAGTGAATCCTTGTCATTCAGGTACTTGTTCAAGAAAACTTTAATGAATTAAAATACAAAACTTGCTATTAATTATAAAGTGCAAAGTGTGTACTCTGTAAAAATATCCACGAGAGACGAGAGCGATATAATTTAGCAAAAATTTTGGATTCAAGAATTTCGAAGGCTTCCCGCGCACTATATTTATGAAATTAAATGGAATTTGCAAATTGAATGGAAATGGAATTTGCGAAGAATGTGGACGGTCAAAATATTGAAAATGTATCTTGATTTTTATTTGTTTCGTTTAGGTATAATCATCCTTTTAGTACATATTTATTTATATATTAAATATAATATTTGTAATTTGTTTATCACTTGAACAAGTAATATTGCATAAATACTTACTCTCTATTGGGAAATGTTTGATTTTTTAGTTTTTTTTCATCGAAAGACAATTTTTCAATGATCCTGCTATATTATAGCGGCATCATTGAGTAATTGTCTTTCGATGAAAAAAAACTAAAAAATCAAACATTTCCAAATAGAGAGTATGAACATTAAATATTGACACGACAAAATAGTAAAATACTACAAATGTGCCTATACTTTAACTTATTTAATTCGTAAAAAGGTTGAGGTTAAGTTCGAACGAAATGGATATGTATACTATTGTATACGTTATGGAAGTAATAAAATCTAACTTAAAAAATGATTATACGTAATCCTTTATAGTTTACAACTGATGAAAATTTCATATTGAAGGCTTGAATTTGAAGCGTATAGCAATTATAAATGCGTATAGAATGTATAGAAAAATCACGGATGAAATTATTGACTGGCTAAACTGCTAACCAGGCAATGCAATAATTATGATAATCGTAACGAGCAAAATTATTATGGCAATCCAATAACCTAAGACAAAAAACAGTAATCATATATTTAAGTGAAGTACTTCGTTATAGTCTCATTGTATATAAAATATTTGTATATATATATCGATATATACATACCGCATGTATTGTCTTTTCTGTCAATTGTTCTAACTCTTGTAGTTTCCCCAACAAGTCGATCCCTCGTGCGATCGACATGGTCTGTTATATCTTCAATCAATTCTATATAATAGCAACAAAAAAAGAGAACAACGTTAAGTTTGAATTACAATTTAATATTGTTAAATATACAGGGTGTCCCAACAAAATCGGTTCACAAAAAAAAAGTTATTTTACTTCAAATAGTGTTAGGGTTCTTTTGGGACACCCTGTATATAGTGACAAATTGGAGTGTAACATGAAATTCGAGGCAAGGCAAATAAGTAAGTAATTTCATTAATTACCATTCTGATAATCTACTTCCCCACCAATCACTTGAGCTATATGTTTTTGTCGCGAAATAACTTCTGACAATGCTTCCAAACCTCTATCTTGTTCTGATTCCGAATGATTCAATCAATTTCAATTAGATTTATACTACAGTAATTTTAGAACATATAGGTATACATATTACTAATATTACATATGTATAATTCAAATGTCAAATACATATTGTGTATACTTACGCTCTAAAACTTGATATTGTTGTTGCCTTAATTGGGGTACAGAATATGGTTTGGTATCTTCAGGCTCAGATTCCTCCGTGGATCCCGTGGCCCAACCCGATGACCCCATGTCTGCTAAACCATTTCCAGGTCCAAGCAGAGCCGAACGGCTTGAATTTAGAGGTTGATAAGACATTTTGTCCAATAAAAGCACCCAATTTCAGTCAACGCTAATTTTCAGATGTCTGCTTGTAAGCTTTTTTCTGTATATTACCTACACTGTGAATATATAAATAAGGACATATGTAAGTAAAGTAACAATAAGAAATAAAAACATCTTCAAAATTTGAAGTTCAAATGAGCACTATTTTTTCAAGACACACAATTATATAATATTACAAAATATATTGTCAATTGTTTCCAATTCCAAATATGTACCTTTACACAGTAAAAGTTAAAATTGGCGTTGACACAAAATTTGACTCCAAAGTTCTATCGTCTCACCAGTTTACACATGGAAAAAAACCTATTAATAAAACAACATATTCAATGAGACGTTCAAATTAGATACCTTGTATTTATTTTATGTATTTTAATAATTGTGATAAACTCATAATCTACTTACCATTAATACAAGGATTATTACGACGAACAACTAAGGAGTCCTTAGTAAGGACTATATTTAAATGTATTTAAAAAAAATGTATTCAACTTTTTTTTTCCCCCTTTTCACAATTCCCTCGACTGAAATAATCAAAACAAGTGGGGTAAAACCAGCTCAAATCGAGCTATATCCTGAGAGTTGAGTCAGTTGAGACTTTTGCTTTCGTCTTTCCAAATTTATTCATTTGGACCGCAAATGTCACGAAACTATATGCATGGGCTTTATTATGGTATAATTAGGATGAAGTTATATGGACTTCCGGACCAACTTTGTCTTCCTCAACTCATCGCCTCTTTTTAGTATGACCTGGAGAGGTCAGTTTTATCTTTGGCCTACTGAATGAGATGTTTTTATACCTCAAATATTAAACCAGAATGAAGTTATATAATAAAGTTATATAATAACGACGACAATCATCTAAGATAATTTAAGTATCTTTACAGTCACGATGACATGATTATTGCAATATTACAAAACACACAATTAATAATTAAAGGTCAAAAATTGGCTCATGTTGAGAGTCGCCAGTGACGGCTGTAGAAGATCAATATACATAACTTTAAACTTTAACTGAATCAGATTCTCTATCATATTCATTATATCGCAATATAGCGGAATAAAACGTTACAAATTGTATACATGCATATGTCAATGAACCAATCAAATACATTATACAATTACCTGCTTTGATAATATACTTGGCAAGTGTGTACAGTACACTTTGAAAATACTTTTATTGAGTCTTCAGTAAAAAAATTGTTCTTTTCAACAAAAAGAAATAAGTACAAAAAAAAGGAACAGCAAAAAAATAAATACGTTCACTATTTCATTATTCAAAAAATTAAAAAATATAAGTTACATTATATAACACGTCTTATAGTTAATATTTTACATTACTTCTGGATTCAGTGAAACATTTGACTCACTGTTTGTTCCAAGTTCAACACTATTTTTAAAACTTGTATCTCCGTAAGGACCCTCTTGTAGCATTACAATATCTTCCGTTTCCCTCTTCAATTGTTTATATCTTTGCTCCATGGAGTCGGACGGTCCTGATGAAAAAGATGTTTTTCGAATTGATCTCTTTTTTGCAAGAAATCTTTTCATCCGAGCAGGAGCAGGAGCAGCAGCAGGGAGACAAGAAATAGAAATGTCTAGACTTGCTTTTGCCTGTTTTGGTGATTTTGGTTCATAGGTTGACATTTCTCTCTTGATTCGAGATCTAATGTTCTCATTGTTCACAACCCTTTTAGTCACTTCACGTTTCTTTACACCATCTTCCATTTTTTGAGATCTTTTCTTAGCCCATGTCCCTTCACTCACCATTGTTTGGTAATTCAAAAACATCTAAACCGAAAAGTAAAAAACATTCATTACTTACTGGGTAAATGATCCTTGTATTTCCAACTCTTTTTCTACTCATGATGGAATGAATAGAGAAGTTAAACAGTTTTAACGAAATCGTTAAAACATAATATCTTCGTTAAAAGAAAGTACGGAAATTAGAGAAAGGTAGAGTGGGAATAAAATTTTGAATTTAATTTTTCCTCTCTTTTTTTTGTAGCGCGATGGTAAGAGGCTTCGACTGCCATTGCAAGCCTGTGGTTTCGAATCCCGTCTGTTGC
>JAIUND010000937.1:0-46851 GCA_034699125.1 Gisinianus flammeolus | reverse complement strand
TATATGTACTCTATTATACCATATACATACTTAATTACGATATATGTACTCTATTATACCATATACATACTTAATTACGATATATGTACTCTATTATACCATATACATACTTAATTACGATATATGTACTCTATTATACCATATACATACTTAATTACGATATATGTACTCTATTATACCATATACATACTTAATTAATTAATATGCATACTTATTTATATCGCGGAAACATGAACATGTTTATACTTTTTCGAATGGCAATTATAAGTAGGAACGCCAGAAAACCAAAAATTATAATTAAAATTAATGTGATACAATCACACATTATCTTATAATCATTTCTTTATTTCAACGAATTCTGTTATCATACATTTTGTTTTGTATAATAGAAAAGATAATTTATTGTTTAGTTTTCGTAAATGGCTCTTTTACTCCAACTGTTTCAAATTTCCGGTTGCAAAACGCACAGTTGTCCCGTTTCTCTAGATCTCCTATGAATTATCAGAAAACATGTCAAAATATTAGAGCTCAATCAAACAAAAAATTCACTTTTATTTATAATTCCAATTATATTACTATTATCAATATCAATTTAATACCTTTTGGAAAAGAAAAGTTGCATGCCCTGCATTTCACTCCTGACACCAAAAGTTGTCCACAGGAATCGCAGTTAAACGATACTTTATTCGAACGAGCTTTACAAGTCCCACAGAAGTATCGTAAAAGAATATTGGGCTAAAAAAATAATGAAACATATATATTATGTATACACAAAACACAAATTTACACTAAATCATATGACATTGTAATTTTAAAATATAATTAAATAGTAATAATAATATTACCTTGTCGTTGCCATCATCTTCTCGACCACGCTTCCGGTCTCGATTTCCGCCCGCTTCCCCTCCGCTGGAACTGCTGCTAGAGACTCCTCCAGAATTACGAGCTATTTTCGACATGACTGTAGTCTCAGTTTAATCTGAATACCACTATTTAGACTAATTTTTAAATATTTAGATTACACTTTTAATCTAACAAAATTCGAGTCGAATTATTCGACATGTAAATTCAGAAATCAAATCCCAATGAATTAAAAATTCGGACAAAAAATCAAGAAAATGTTTTCTCGATGGTCCGATTTAAATTAAATATTTAATTATTTTAATATAAACAAGGGGCATTGTGAATTGACTACTTTGATAACCGAGCAGGTGTACGCATACGACACCTGGGAGCCGAGATTCACACCGATCTCGGTACTTTTGACCCTTAAAGAAATGAGAGCACACACCATCACCATCGAGTATGACAATAAGGAAATGAGCGCATCAAATATTAATTATTATTATATAAAATGAAATGAAATGAATTCCACATTTTCCAACAAAAAACGAAGAGATGTTTTATTTTGACTCACAAAAACAACACATTCCAGTGAATATATATTCACAACTTTCACACTTTATAAAATTCTCTGCATACATTCAGCTAAAATGACAATTAAAGCTGAAATGTCTATCAAAAGTTCAAAAAAATATGACATAATAATTTACAGTTGATTATATTTATCTGTAATGATGTATAGTTATGTCAATCCTCTGGTCCGTTTTAAATGGCAGTGTATAAATGAGAGGAGACAGCAAATCATTTTAAATGACAATGAAAAACTGATGAAAGTTCATATTCAATATTCATATAGTTTCGAATCGAAACTTTTGATAGTAAAAAGACAAATATGTAGGTACAACAAAGTAAATTGACCTGGATTTTTGGGCAGTGACTGATAACTGACACACCGAATGCAAATGCAAATGCAAATCTCTCAAGACTTATAGCTAAATCATTAAAAAAATTGTTTTACAATATTCACGAGCTAATTTAACACGCACATTAAAGATAAAAAATACCTATATTTTATTATTATGGCTACTTATAAAACCCTGCACGTTTCAATCATAAACACTCGTCTAAGCTCTATTTCTATATTTCCTATTGCTTTTCTCACATAAAATCTCCCATGTATATATTTTTATTTTCATTTTCTTGTTTAGGTTAATCAACGTTATTCGAAAATCTTACGTATAATATGAAATATTATTATGTCTCCATATACTCTCATTTGTGAAATATGTCAACTTAACTTAACTTAATAAATACCCTGTACATTGGAAACTTATAATCATGTTTTCTTTTAAAACAAACAAAATATCTGTAAAAAGCATGGTCTGAACGAAGGAATTAAAAAAACCATCAATTATTTGTTTTAGTCGTGTTACCCAATTTTTGAAACAAAAATCCTCCTTTTCAGTGGATTTTTCAATGGATCATTGTCCACAGCGGTAAAAACAAACGATGATTTTACTACACCACTATAAAAAAAACGTGCAAAAACTCCAAATTCTTAATTCCTCTCTCTCTCTCTCTGTATCTTTTCATTTGAGAAGGAACCACATTTTTTTCCTCAGCCTGTTCTCTTCAGGTAAATCAGCTACCCATTTCCTCAGTGTCGTGATCACAACGCAAATTATGATCGTGCACGCCCCCACAATGCTATATTCAAATCAACGTTCATCAATATTTATATTTAAATATTCATAAACCGGGTCTATATACATATGAGATATGATGTCAAGATTCTCATATCAAATTCCGTCAAATTCTGGTATAAATTATGATAGAATTACCTGAAAATGTCTGGGCGTTCATCGAGGAAAATCATTTGCCAGAGAAAAGTGAAAATCACTTCAGATGTTCTGATCAAAGAAACCTAAATAAAGTTCCAATTGAAAATATAACTAAATAAATAACATAAATGAATTTCATTTCAATTTCCGTATTTCAGAGTATTTGAAGTTGTGGAATCCACAATGTGGATAGATAAACGAGCCACATACTACTTTTTAGTAGTCGAGATATTTGAGTTTTCCCTTTTTTTGGCCACTTTGGCGCCACGGCGTTTCTCGATGATTTTGTAATTCAAAATCACAAGCAAGAAATCGTCATATATTTTGTTTGAATTCAACTAAACTTTGTAAATTAATTTAAAATATTTGCAATTTTTTTCCAAACTTCTAACTTTTTCTATAAATTAGCCTATGTTTTTCTACATATTAATATGCAAAAAGTGAAAAGTAGTATGTGGCCCGTTTATCTATCCACAACTTCATTTTAATATATCAATGTAGTTGCATTCTCATTAATTCATATATGATAATTTGATGAAAGTTGACATACCGGCCCAGCTTCTTCATATTTGAGGGCTTGAGTAAAGAAACTTTGACCGGCGAAAGCGAGGATGGCCAAAGTGACGGCTAGAAACCAATCCTGTCCCGTATGAGGGAATTCTAAAATCCCAATGGCCAAAGCACAAATCATACACTCAATCACACTGTAGAATCCATAAAAGAAGGTGACTAGACCATAATGAACATTCCGAAGGCATCGGAGGATGATGTAAGTGAAGGTGGCAAAAAACATGCAGCCCAGTGCCATTCCTGCTCCAATCTATTATCCACACACACACACACAAAACAAACAAACAAACAATAATCAAAATACATTTAATTCTTCAGCAAAAAGTCCAGGGAATTCCAGATTCGAATTCGAGTTGTATTTACTTATTAAATTATTTGAAAATTACCAAATTGTCCGAGTCAAATTCGGAAGCACCGGACAAAATCGGGGGTCGAGTGATCACACCGATCCCGAGTACAGTCAGTAAAGCCGTGAGGATGGACACCATCCCGAATTTCTCACCCAACAGGAAATGCGATAGTAAGCCCACAAATACGGGCGTCGTAAAAGAAATCACCTGTGCACCCCCCGAAGAAAATAGTTACCAATTTTCAATCAATTTCAATTATTATTATTATTATTATTATTATTATTATTATGGTTATAATCATAATTATATTTAATTGTCGTTTCCTTACGGTGGCATCCCCGATTTCAATGTACTGGAGAGCGTAGAACTGCATGATGACGGCCGTACATCCAAAAAATGCTCGGAGCTATATTTAAAATTTAAATAAAATATACCAATAATTATGTCGTTTTTATTTTATTTTGAATAAATATTGAGAAAAACTAAATTAAATACTTGTTTTTGTATATGGAACTTACGAAAAGAAAGAGGGATATTTTGAGTTTGCTGGGTTCAAGTATGGGCGTGATGGACTCAAAAACGGGTTCTTTCTTGACACAAGTGGAGAAGATGAGGACGGGAAGGGAAGGGAGAAGGATCCCTTGAAATCTCCAAATGGCCACATTAAACGGATGATAACCGATTAGTAATTTGGCCAAGAGTGTGGTCAGGGATAAGAAAACACTCGCAACAATAGCCAATAGAATCCCATAATATCTTTGACAACCCGTCCTCCGTTCTTTGCCATCAATACCATTATTACTACTACCCGGTTTAATAAATGCGGGAATGTCCAGTCCACCACTCAATTTGAGTTGTTCATTCGTGACGATGGTGACTCCGGTCGTGTCTGCACAACTCCCGTAACCCCCACTGCTCAACAATGGTGTTTTCTCCGTTGAAGTTGAAGTCCCTGATGAAGTCCCAATCAAAAAATCTACCGTCTCCACCCCCATTATTTATCCCCTATTATTATCACTATATTATTACAATCACAAGGAAATTCTGAACTGTATACGGAAATTAAATCGGAACTGCGTGCACATTCATTGTGAATCCAGTATCAAAATAATCTAAACTAATCCTGTGGGAATTTGTACTTTTACTTTAATAATTTTCATTCTTATTATGTAATTTTTGATTATGTGGACGAAAGGAAAAGGGGGGATTTTTCCCCATTAAGATAATACATAACACGTTACTCGTCTCTCTACGATGTAAGGACAAAAAAACATCCTTTATACTGGTTTACACATGCTGTTTTTGTATTAGTAGAAAAAGGACGTGAATTATTAGTGTATTACGTAAACAAAGAAAAAAAAACTTTGGATACTGAAAAAGGATTTTTGATTGGCTGAGGATCCAAATTTTAAGGCGGAGTTTGCACAATCACAATCACAAAAACTAAATCTCAGTCTGGAATTCTCCAGACGAAAAAATTCAGATTTTTGAACATTCGTTTTGACTTTTGGTGTGGTCAATCCTAATCAATTCCACAGTGATTTATGTAACTCGCATTATGTAATTTATTTGGAAGATCTCGTCGGATTTATATAGTTATAAGATGAGTTATATTTACGGAACTTCCTGGAAAATGGTACTTAAAATAGATGGACAACAATTTCACACAGAGAATGCAAAACCATAGTACCAAACCGTTTTTTGTTACACAAAACTTTTGTCTTGCCTTTGCACATTTGTATCCAAAAGTTCAAGGCTTATAGAAGAGATTCTGTTCAGATATTCGTGTTTCGAGGTCGTCCGTGTGGATTTTTGTACAGTGGACACGATGGACGGTAAAGAAATCCACGTGTGTGTGCTTCCACTTTGCAATGTGGAGAATGATGTGGACACGGACAGTATAGAAAAAAAAGAAGCGACAGAACCAAAGAACTCTGAAAGAGCTTAGGATTTTCTAAACACTCACGAGAGCAAGAAGCTTCGCACACACACACACACACACACACACACAAAAAACTATCCTCAAACTCCAATCAAGGTGTATAAATTGTGAATCGTAATAGGCAATAAAATGTAGATGCAAAATGGCTCGACTGGTGGAAATTCTTTATCTTTGGCTTTGGCTTTTGCACGTTTGCCTACACATTTTTAATTTCTATCAGTTAATAGAACCTGGACTAGTGACTATATAGTCTTCAGAATCCTTCAATATTTGTCTCAAACTCACACTCACACGTCCGAATACAAACTCACAATATAATGAATACGACGTTTTGTAAATGATCACTTCTTAGACCTAATGAAAACCTGTGAGTTTCTCTCCCTGCTGCTGCTTCCCTCACATCCACCATTCACCATTCACATGAGATGAGAACGATAATGAAAAAACTAAAACGAAAACGACAAGGAAAAGGACATGCACATGCACACAATTGAGGAGCAAAGGGGAAGAATCCCAAGTCAGGACTTGAGGAATCCATTTCAAGTCGTCGAAACACACACAACTTTTGAGAGGTTTCTCGTACATCCCCACACATGCCATGTTTGTCCTAAGGTTTTAAAAGACTTCTCTCTCCCTCTCTCTTTATGTCTTGATGAAACGAAACTCGATACCAAAAAACCAAGTGAAATGAGCATGAGAGAATTTCATATGCATAGTCGTTTCCGATTTTGGTTTTTGCCTATCAAACTTCTTAAAATGTCTCGTCTCCCAAAAAAACTCAATCTTCAAACCAAGGGAAAAGCAAAGCAAAAAGCAAAATGAAACAAACACGTGCAGGTCATTGGATTTCATTTTCATGTTCATGTTCAAATCCATCTTGTTGTTTTTGCTTTTGGTGGTTGGTTGTCTGTCGTCTTACGTGATTTTGCATGTAAACAAGGCAACAATGTTGTACCTTATATCAAATGCTATACAGATATAAAACAAATTCGAGGATAAGGAACCATAAGGAAACAAAGATGTGGAGCTGGAGAATTTAGCATTGCGTATTTAGGGATTTTAATATCTGTATTTTGAATTGGCTCACAGAACCAGAGGAAAAGGAACAGGAAAAAATCGCGAAACCAGTTTGCTCCACCATGTGTATCTGTATATATTTTGTGGCTGCTGTGCATGTAACATTTTAACAAAGTATATGTAACAACAAACAAAAAAAATAAACATTCAAAAATTGCGATGAAATATGTAAATGTAAGGTATACTCGTTTTCTGTAACAGAACGTTGTGACATGTCATACTATTTTGTGTATCTTCCCTCTTTTATTGTTCCATTTGAATACAGACATGCTCATTTGTTGTCTACATACAGATATACATCGAAAGAAGTATCAAATTGCTCATTTTTACCCACATTTTTACCTTGAGGATACGAGATGAATCCTCATTCTCAATGGAAATCTCTCAATTTTGAAGAAGTAGAAGAAGGGAAAAATGCCAAATGCCAAATGCCATCAAAATGATGTGGAGTATTACTGACTTATATAAAAATTTGAAAAAAACTGGGGATTATAGCGCGAGTTTTACAGTAGCCAAAAAGGATTTATATTTAGTATTTACCAATGTTCCATTGGACATTTTCCATTTGTAAATTCAACATGTTTGTTGGACATTGGACATGGCCATTTTACATTTATTTGAGTACGTATTTCTGTTTCACAACTTTTCCGTCCAATTTAAATTGGTTAAATGTAGAATGTAGAATGTCCTTAAAAATTACCAACAGTTGGTTTTCGTGCACTTGAATTTTTTGTCGTTACTGACTGACTACTGTAGATTTTACATTTACACTTACACGTGCGGAAGTCAAAGTTTGTGAATTATTGTGAGTTGAGAGCTTTGTCCAATGGATTTACCATGTATGTCAAATGTCAACTGTCCGTCCATATCAAATGTCACACCACACACCACGAGTCTCTCATTTCCAACATGTGACTTTTGTTGGAATGTCTTTGTCCCATTTTTTTTTTTTTTTGAGTGTATTATATTAATATTTAATAATATTTTGCTGGAGGAATGAGAGAAATATTCTTGTGAATCACATGAATCACAACTTGTGATTCGTGTGATTCATTTTGTACATGGATTAATTTGATGATTAACATGTTCAAATGTTCAAACTGGAATATGTACATAATGAGCTCCTTGTCATTGTGGTCACTGTCACTGTCACTGTCCATCCTCCATCGTATCTTCTCACGCTCTCTCTCTCCGTCTGTAATCTGAGACTCTGTGGGGGGTCGGACAATCATCATCATCTCCTCATATCAAAATCAAAATCAAAATCAACATCAAAAAAACCCAATGAAAAAAAAATCTCTTATTAATTTCAATGAGGAAATTGTGTACATTTGGCCTTCCTCATTTGCCTCTTGTGTGCGTGGATTTTTGGACCATTTTCAATGTCCAAAAACTTGAAAAGAAAAAAAATCGGGTTTACGGTTTACGTTTTTTGTGTGTAAGTATAGAAAAAAGGGATTCGATTTGAGGTTGTCTTCAAATTTCGGATTGTGAGTTGAAAGGATTTTGATGTTGATGTTGATGCGGATGCGAATGCGAAATTTGGTCCAGACTCTGAACTCCAGAGGAGGGATTTTAGATTTTTATAAAGAGACGTTAGACTTCTTTTTTTTTATGCGCGGTTGTGGTTATGGTTGGAGGACAAGGGAAAAATGATTAGAAAAAATATGATCCTTCTCCAGACGACTATAGGAGAGACTGGAAACTCCTCTGGAGAGTCTGGAGCTGGAGTCTCTGGAGTCTAAAGGGATACCTGAGAGCCGCAATGAACTCTTGTCTCTCTTGTCGACTGTCATTTATGTTGAATTGAGATGAGTCTTTTGGTTTTGGTTTCGGTTTTAGATTTACTCTGCTTGTATATGTATGTGCAATTTCTACAGATCTCTCTTTACTTCATTGTCGTTCTCTCGTTCTCGTTCTCGTTCTCTCGTCTTTTTCATTCGAGGGAGGAGAGGAAAAACTACAAGGAAATATGATAGCCGAGTCCGAAGAGATTAGCTGTCAAGTTGTCGTTTGTGTGTAGTGAAGCAGCCAGTAGTGTGTAAGTAGAAAAGTCCCATTCATTTCATATTGTCCACCATCCCACTGTCTACTGTCCACTGTCCACTGTCTATTTACTCTCCACTCTCCACAATATATATGTACATCTATAGTCAAAATACAGATACAATATCATTGCATGTACCCATGTCTGTTTTTTTTCATGTTTCCTACATAAACTGGTTTGATTCCATTGGTATTACTATTACTACAGATATTACTACTATTTTACGTAATCCTCGGATGAGAGACAGACAGACAGACAGACAACCAGACACAGAGAGAGAGAGAGAGCTTGTTTTTTGCTATAGTATTTTTCCTCTCATGTACCTACACGAGTTCAATATGTTCAATGTGCTCAATATTTGTGAATTGTTTGACGGGGCAATAAATGACATATTAATTAAATCCCCTTTTTTCCCCGTGTAAAATGTCCATGAAGTAGAATCCTTTACAGTTTGTTTTTTTTCCATGTATTTTATATGGGGAACTGGATAGAAAAACGGGCCGAAGACGTATTTTCACTTTTTTTGCATAGTAATATGCACAAAAACATGGGCTATTTTATAGGAAATGTTAGAGATTTTTAAAAAAATTGTAAATATTTTTAATTAATTTACAAACTATAGTTAAATTCAAACAAAATATATGACGATTTTTGTCTTGTGATTATTTGAATTTAAAAATCATCAAGAAACGCCTTGGCGCCAAAGCGGCCAAAAGGAAAACTCGAATATCTTTTAAACTAGATCCGCATCTTCGGCCCGTTTTTGTATCCAGTTCCCCAATATATGGAATTTGATTTTTTTTATTTCAAATTCTTTCAATTTCAATTTCCGTGTCACTATTTCTATTTCACGACTTTTTTCACCATCAAGATTGACGATCAGTCCAATATAAATATCGTATATTTAATATAGTTGAGAAACACTCAAATTCTTGAGCCTCCGAACAGAATGTGAAAAGTAAAAGTCAAATTATAAGTACATTATATGTATATGAAAATCCCATGCTCTGGCGTCCCTTCATAAATTCGTATAATATAAAGCCCCATAAAATCTGTACATTTCTTCTGGATTTTGTTTGACTGTAAGACTGTAACTCAACTTTGGATTCACATTCTTTAGAATGTGAAGAAAAAAAGCCAAAAAGCCGCAACTGTAATAATAATAATAATAATCAAACTCAATGTATGGGAAAAACCAAAGAAGAAGCCCAAACAAGAACGGTACAGAAACATGGAGAAGCGAATGAAAAAAAACAAAAGGCAAATGTTCATTTTACCTGAGATCTGAGCATCCACATTTTTTTCCCCCTACTCCCTTTCCATTTCCTTTCTTCCTCAAAAGTCTAAACATTCAATCTAAATCCTAAACTTAAGTTTTTCAAAACACTCGGGAAAAAAAACCAGGTCATCATTTTATTTCCTTTTATAATATTTTCCAGTGAAACAGACAAGGCAAAAAAAAAATTGTACACTTATACGTCACACAACAAAAGAGAGCTGTGGAGCACATTCAAAAAATGTAAAGTTTTATATATAGTAGAAGAAGAAGGAGAAAAAATATTACAGTGCCAGCAATATCAAGTAAAAATCCGTAAGCTTCTTTTTCCTCTTTTCTATTTTTCTTTTTTTGTCTATTTCCATTTCTTTCTTTTGAATATCACTTTGAAGTTTTGACTGTGTGTAATAGACTGCTGCTGCTGCTGTTGCCCAGAAATGTACACATAGTATATCTGTATACAAGTATAAAATAAAATACGAAATCTGGATGTTGCGGCTTGCAAAAGAGAGAGAGAGAGAGAGAAAGAGAGAGAGAAAGAGAGAGAGAAAGAGAGAGAGAAAGAGAAAAATCTGTCTCTTTCTTTTTCCTCTTTCCACTTTGCACAAAACCAGACGGGAGAAACCACCAAGAAATAAATACACAGCGAGAGAAAACTAACGGGCAAAAAAAAAAAGAACCTTGCTGGAGCTTTTCTACTTGGTCAAGCAGACTGTCTCTCGTCATTTTTTGTTGTTGTTGCTGTGTGCAATCCGTCCAAAGTATAAGAGGAAAAAAAGTTTCGAGTCTTATTATGACATCCAAATTCCAAAATGGGAAGAAATAAATATCTGTAGTCGTCAGGTTTTATTGCGTACATCCATGACAAAATGTAAAAAAAAGTGAATTCGCTGGCCCTCGAATATGTGTGTACAAATACAAATGTACATAATGATAAGTGTAATCTGTGGGAAAGGAGATTCTCACACTTTTCATTAATTTACATTGTCAAATGTAAAACTACAATACAATACACAGGAGGTAAAGGTTTCCTTTTTTTGTGTAGCTGAAAGTGAAAGTGTTTCCGGTTCTTTTTCCCCTGCAGCTCACAATCACAATGAAAATGTTCATGTACATACATGTTCAATTTGTCGAGGGAAAGTCCTCGAGAGATTTTATTTAAATGTGCAAATTGGATTCGAATGTACAACAAACTTGAGAGATCGTTTTTAATCCTGATTGTGAGTGAAAAAAGGTTGAGGATGAGAAAAAACGGATACTGAAAATGCATTAGAGAGAGATGTGAGAGTGAAGACAAAGAGAGAGAGAAAGCGAGGGAGTGGAAATGGTTTTTTACTCGACGTCTAGGTGGACTCGCCAACTAAAAGCATCACGATAAAATTAGCTTGATCAATTCCTCTTTCATCTTCATCTCTCTCAAAATTCCATTGACTTGGCTGTATTTCTGTATACACCTATAAAAATCATACAAAATCCCCAGAATTCCTCTCAGCTTTCAATTAACAAAAACAACAACAAAATTCATCCAACTTTGTAAACAGTTTCCGCTCATTTTATTTTCACACGACTATCCGTATTTTTGTTGTCGTCCAGTTTCGTGTTGGCTTGCATAAAATATTGACCAATCAAATCATATTTCCATGATGAATATTATCAAAAACATCCGACGTCTTCTTTCTCTTTGTCTATTTCTATTTCTATTTTTATTTCTATTTCTATTTCTAGTCTCAATGCTCATCACTTTGACAAAGAAAAAAAACGGGATCATCTGGACTTGAGATTCTGGAGAAAGGGAAAACTGGAGACTAGCAATGGAAAAATATCAAGACAGAGTGAAGACTCTAACGGGAAAATAGAGAGAGAGAGAGAGAGAAAAAAAAAGAAAGTATTCTACTCTAAAAAAACAGTTCACTGTGCACATGCTTTCACCACCCGCCCATCCTCACTCTCACTTTCGTTCTCCTTCTCAACAGAAATAGCAAGAGCAGCAGGAGCAGGAACCCTCCACCGTTCACAATCCCGTTTCTTTGTCTCTCTCTCTCCTCTCTCTCTCTCTCTCACTCTCTATACACGAGGAAATTCTACATTCTACAACTTTCTCTTCTTTCTTTCTCTCTTTCTCTCTATCTCTCTCTCGCCTCGACTTTCCCTAGAAATCTTCACAACACCGAGTCTGAACAAGACTCAGAACTAGACACAGATGGAGATAGCTCAGGAAAACACACACATACACACACAAACTCCACATTCATATCCATAGAAATTCTCTGGCTATATCGAGTTTTGTCATGTCGTGCTTCTGCTTCTCCTTCTCCAGCCCCAATTCCTAGTTTCCTAGTACAGATACTCGCTTCGGTATTCGTAGTTTCTCTCTCGTTCGTTTGCTCACTCTCGCTTTCTCTCCTTCTAATTTTGTCCTTCTCGACCGTTTCATTTCATTTGAGCTGAGGGGCTTCTGGTGCTGGGATGCGCGGAGCAGTCAGTCGTCAGTTCTCAAACTGTACTGCAATAGAGTCAAACTATTTTTTTTTCTCCCTTTATCTCCCCATGCTCTACTTGCATTCCTTGAAACTCTCTCTCCATCTCTCTCTCTCACTCGCTCACTCTCTTCCTCTTTCTCTCTCCCACATCCATCCATCCATCTATTCATCTAGCCCACTTTCAACTTTCCCTACTCTCTTTACTTTCCCTCTGTGAGGAAAGCTCTTCGGCCCAAAGGCCAACTGCCAACTGCCAACAAGCAGGAGCAGAAAAAAAAAATAAAAGATCTAGAGAAAAACTCAACCAGGAAAACCCCAAACCCAAACTCTCAAAGTCAAGACTCTGTGAGAAATATAGAGAAATAGAAAGAGAGAGAGAGACGGAGAAAAAGGAGAGAGTACAAAAAAGGAAAGGGGGGACAGACTGTGTCAAAGTAGAGAGAGAGAAAGCAGGAGAGTTGTGGATGGAAATAGTGAGAGAGTGGGAGCAGAAGCAGGAGTGAGCGAAAGGAGAGAAAGGAGGAAGGAGAGGAAAGTGGAGCTCCACAATTCAGTCTCTCTTCAGTCCTTGATGAAACGAGCAAAGGACAAGTAGCTAGACTTGTTTCCTCCCCCCAACAAAATTCCAATTCCAATTCCAATTCCAATATTTACATTTACATTTACATTCCACGGTAATCACACACCACACACACTAGCCAAAATATTGAACGCTCCCTTTTTTTCTTTTTTAATTTCATTTTGATTTACCTCCACTACCGGGAGAAAAAAGTTGAAGGGAAAGACAAAAAAAAAAAAAGGAATGTAAAAAGGAAAATACTGAAATGGAGATATAATTCGTCGTGTGTGTTTTCGAGTTGAATTTTTTGTCATTTTGATTTAAATTTAAAGTGTGTGGACTTGAGATATTTTGTGGTGTAGGGAGTTGTGGAAGAATGTGTTATTTTTGTGACGTTGGAGGTCACATTGTCATGTGACACCAACAACCAAGAAGAAAAGTGTGTTTGTTTGTGTGTGTATGTGTGTGTGAAGAAAAAAGTGGTGTGGTGTGAGGATTCGGGATTTTGAGAGAGAGTGGTAGGAAGTGAAAGTGAAAGTGAAGGGAGAAAGCGGACAGCTGACGGTGCGAAAACTTTTACTTTTACTGTGTATCGACAACAGACAATAGAGAGAAGAGACCACCGTTCACCAGTGCTTGGCTCTTGTTTTCCGCTTTTATTATTAGAGAGTCCAGACTGTTGGCTGTGTTTCCTCCGTACGATATATAAATATCCGTATAGAGAGCCGGACTTTTTCTTCTTTTTTTTTGGAGGGCATTATAAATTAAAGTGTGTGTATCTGTGTGTGTCTGTGTGTGGTGTTGTTGTTGGTGGTGTTTGTCTGTTGGTATTGGAGGATGGAGATGTCGAGTGGAGATGTGACGATGAAGATGAGTCGACGACGACACCAACATAAAAGAGTCTCGCGTGTGAACTTGTTCGCGACTAAATGTCGAGGAAATTCATTGCTAGACATCCCTCACTGTGTCTGTGTCTCTCTATCTCCAACGTGTTCCCAAATGCCAATGCCAATATCCATGGATTTTGACTTGGATGAGGATTCTCCAGCAGGATTCTCTCACCATTCACTTCACACAACTCCAACAACCGAAAAATGAAAATGAGGAAATGAAAAATGAGTCTCTCATTAAGAATTCAAGTCCAAGTCCAACATATTTTATTATAAATATTATAAATACATAAAGCGTTTGAGTATAGAATAAAAAAAAAATAAAAAAAAACAAACAGTTGATTCAATATTTCCTATTGATTTCAATTACAATCTCTCAAGTCCCTTTAGATTCTCACTTCTCAGTGTCAATGACTTGCATGTGGTTTCTGGTCACGCGTCACTCGTGACTGGCTGTTTTCTGTGTCCGTGTGAGTGTGTTAAAAGGTGAGATGTCGAAGAATTTGGGGAATTGGAGAGGCAGAAGTGGTGGAGGCCATGGAACTTCCTCTACGCTTGGTATTGGATCCAAACACACACTCGCCACCAGCTTGACACCCGGTCATCATCAAAATACGAATCAACAGCAGCAACTCCAACAACAATCCCATCTTCATCAACAACAGCATCAGCATCAACAACAACAACAGCAACAGCAACAGCAACAGCAACAGCAGCAGCAACAACAACAACAACAAAGGGAAAAACAACAACTACAACAACAACAAATCCAACAGCAGCAGCAGCAACAACAGCAACAACAGCAACAACAACAACAGCATCAACAGCAGCAGCAGCAGCACGTGGGTGGGGATGAGTTGATGTTGTTACCGAATCCGGGTTGTTCGATGGCCCCTGTCATGCCGCATCATGATCTGGAGAATCTGGAGACGTGCTCGAGGAATCCCCTTTTTTGTGTCATTTGTAATAGTGTTTTTGAGGATCCGCGTCTCCTCGCCTGCTACCACTCTTTCTGTGCCAAATGTATTCAGGGACGACAAGGGGAGTCCAAGATCCATTGTCCACTCTGCGGGTAAGTCTCTCAACTTCCATCTCATATTCTGAATCATTTCATTACCGTCCAAGTAATGATTTATGACGATGAATACAAAATATCTTGTGCAAACCAAAGCAACCTTGTAAAAAAACATTCATTTCCCAGGTATACAATTAAATTCTCTACGGTAAAATACCAAATATTTATGTAAAGCTATAAAAAGGTGTGAATGACAATTGAGGAATATTCTTATATGTAGTCAATTAAATGAGGAAATCAACAAGTACGTCAAGGTTTAAAAGAGAAAGTCCTTCACGTTACAATCTGATGATGATGATGATTCAAATCGGTTTTGTCTTTGTCGTAAAAATCTGTCGAATTTCCATCATTTTGAATAGCATGTCTCTTCTTTGTCTGCATGTCTCTGTCTCTGCCTCTGCCTGTCAAATGTAAGTATCTGTATTTACTATTTAGAGGAAGCGTTGATAGTTAGCACATGGAGACGACAAACTGGGAGAACTCGTGTGTATGGTGTATGGTGTGGTGAGTTTTGGGTGCGAAGGATTCTCAATTCCATCAGGAGGCTCAAAGGGACTCTTCAAACCCGCATAATTTATTTAATACTCGTTTCATCCCAGGGATTTCCCTTCTCTCTCTCACTCTCTCTCTCTCTCTGTCGCTTTTTATGTCTGGCACTCACTCTGTGTGTTTCATGGATCGTGTCTCATTTTCGCTTTCCCTTCCCAATGTTGATCACTTTATTCTCAGAGACTCACAAGAGGTTTCTCTCTCTCTTTTTCTCCTTTCTTCTCTCTTTCTTGTGGGGTGGTGGTTTTGTGTATTTTTGGCGGGTGGGCCTCTCTTTTCTCTTCCTCCTTCTTCTGAATCCACACGAGTTTTTGTATAAATTGTAGACTGAGGAGAGAGAAAGAGAGAAAGAGAGAGAGAGAAGTTTTTGGTGTGTTTAGACAAAGTGCACTCCCTTCACCCATAATAAATGATTCCTTCATTGATTTTCAAACCCATATCACCCGCATTCAGTCTCTCTGTCTTGTGTCTACAGATATTCGGTTTATTTTTCTATGTACAACAACTCGCACTCATTTACACTACATTACATGACATTACAACGTGCGTACATTTAATGGGAATTGAGCAGAGTCTGCCCAAATTTATGTTTTCGGGATGAGAAAAAATTATTTCAAGATGTCCTTGGATTTTCCTACATTTTTCATTTTCATTTTGATCAAGGGGAAATGAAATGGAAATTGAAATGGAAATTGAAATGGAAATGCTGGGGAGTTCAACCGGGGAAATTCACAGGATGAACGGAGGAAACCGTAAAATGGGGGGGAAGGGAAAGTGTTTAATTGTCACTAATTAAATTCATACAGTTTTAATTTTCGTCATGGGTAATCTTGAGTTGGCTTTTTGGAGTCGAGAGTTGAGTGAAGGCCAAATAGTTTTACCATTTAAATCCAAAATAGTTTCTAGTTTCAAGTTTGCAGGTCTGGAGTTGCTACAGTTTGTTTTGGAGTGTCAGATGTGTCTCATCCTCATCACTCTCTTTCTCTCTATCTTTCACTCACTTTCTCCCGATATTGCTCCGACAGGGGAAAATCCTGAGAAAACAAAACAAAAGTTGGACGGAGAGAGATGAGGAAATATTTTACAATAATTACACAAGAAAATATTCTCTATCCACTTTCACTTGGAGATGAGAATCTGTCATGGGAATCCGGAATCCGGAATCTCCAAAGGGTCGTCTCCAACTCAACTCGAGAAAAAAGTCAAGGGACAGAGAAAGTGAAAGTGGAGAAAGTTGAAAGGAGATAGTTGCATTGTCGTTCAACTGGGGAAATCCATTCATCTAAATTAAATTAAAAACTAAATGCTTGTATGCTAATTCTAATTCCAAGGCATATTTCAGTACATCGTAAACCTGTGCTTGCGTCATCAAGAAAAGGGCAAAAATAAAGTTGGACTCTCTCTCTATCTCTTTTTCTCTCCTTTTCCTTTTCCTGTTCCTTTTCACTCTCATGTCAATTAAGCTTTCACTTCTGCCAGAAAAAACGGTCCTGTACTTTCTTTTCATCCATCTCAGTTGTATTAAATACTCTATTTTCTAAATCTTATTGACTTCCCCATATAATTTCTTTAATATTTTGAGATTCAAAAAAAAAAAAATGAGAGGATTTTTGAAGTTGATTTGTTTTTGTTCTTCTTTTCTTACAGAATACAAAGATTGAAATTCTTCCTCTGATTATTCTTTCAAAATGAACAAAGAGAGAAAGAGATATCGCTGGGCTTTTGCTTTTGTTGTTCACAAAAAAAAACGCAATCCAAAGCATGGTGAAAGCTCCGTTTTTACCTTTTTCATTTGCCGTCTGTCAGTTGGTGGTTTGTGTGGGACTGTGGGTTTTTTGGGTGAATTTGGGGGAAGGAAAAGAGGGGAAAGGTTTTCGACGTGTTAGAATAATCCGCAAGCCTCTAAAACTAAGAATATTTATCAACATCTCATTTCTTGTACACATGGAAATACTACAGACACACCACACACAACTTTCCGACAGTTTCATTTTCCACACATTTTCCATAATAATAACTTGAATAATCCACAGGATTCCTTCACTGAAACTCAAAGCTAAATCCAAATCCACATCCAAATTTTGACTATGCAGATTCTCTTTCCATTTTCACAGCTGCATGGGAAAATAAAAATAAAAATGAGAAAAACGTCCGAATCTCTCCACGTTTCATTAATTTACTCTCTCTCTCTCTTTCACTCATTTCATTCCGCTGGATTCACCTGAACCACCACCACCTTTTTTTCTTATTAATCTCCACAAACTTTTATTATCCCCAAAGAAACTTGACTATGTATGTTTCTTATTTACAGGGAAATGAGGAATATATTGTGTGGGTACACTTATAAATTCATTCAAATTCAAATCCCCTCATTTCCTCGCTTTTTTTACATCATTATAAAATGTTGGTGTGTGTGTGGATTCCAGTCCTCATTGTATTGTTGCCTTCCCAATACTTTTAGATACGGTTTAGTGAGTTGAACTGGGAGAGAATGAGAGAGAAAGAGAAAGATAATAGGAAAAAGGGAAAGTCGAGTGACGTGAACTCATTTTGACCTCACTTTTGGTTTCGAGCCTTTCCATCTTCTCATTTCCTTTGCGCCGTTCTGCCTCTGTTCCTTAAGGTGGAGGGTATTTTTTTTACGGGTTATGAACACACCGACACAAGTAAAATACACATCAACTCCTTTACTTTCTCTCCGTTCACATTCCATTCAACAATACACAATGGGAATTATTTCTCATTTCCGTTTCCGTTTCTCTCCGTCTTCCTAATTCCAATGCTCAGCATGTCCAAAAAGTGTGTGCGCTTCAGGATTGACAGGAGGAGAAAATATTTCTCTATACTCATTTCTCTATACTCTTCCACTTAATTCCCCTTTAATTTTCCCTAGACAAAATTGACTTCCCACAATTTACATTTCCCTGCATATATTTCCCATGATATCCTTGAAAATTTCTCCCGGGTGGAGTGTAAAACAATTTTAGGCGCAGGTTTTCTTTGGACTGTGAAATGTTTTGGGTTTTGGACTTTTGTTGTTTTCATTGGTTTTGTCTGTTTGTATTTTGAGGATTTTGGATTCGGAAATCCTGGAAGAGTTTCAGTGAAAGTCTCTGTTTTTTATTGGAAGATGGAAGATGGAAGATGGGGAGAGAATCTTAGAGTTTTTTGGAGTTTTGTTTGCAGTGGATGAGAGTCGTCTGCTTTTGGAATTCGAAATCCGAAATTGGATATCCGGAATTCAGAATTCGGATTTGGGAAAACTGTGTAGTTTGTGTGTGCGTGTGTGTGCGTGTATTTTGTATTTAGAACATTGGGAGGATTTAGTGGAAAGTTGTGTGGCCGTGAAGGAGGGAAGGAGTGATGAGATATGGAAAGAGTACACAAAGGCGGATATGACAGCGGAATTTGATGTCCATTCCCAGTGGGGATGGCCCACTCACTTACACACACACACACACACACACACACATATGGTCGTCGGAAATCCACCAAATGTATGTAGGAGAGATGTTTTGTAATGCCGCCGGCCATTCCCTCCATTCTCCATTCTCCATTATCCCATCGCCATTTGCCATATCCATCTCCGTTCCTACTTTCATATTTTCATCCTCCTCAGTTCTCTTCATTTCATTCTCATCCGCATCCGCATCCTCTCTTCAATTTCCCAGTAGTCCTCCGCGCCTTGTGTGAACAACCAGTATCCAGACACACACACAGTGAGTGAGGGAAAGTCCAGGCAAACATTGGACTAGAAACACAGAAAAGACGAGAGAGAGAGCGAAAACACACGTGAGACTTGAGGCTTTCCTTATGGGATTTCCTCGGAGTAAATGTGAAAGTGAGAGTGAGAGCGAGAGAATCTCCTTCATGTTCCGTCCAATACAATTTACATAATACTCGCCATCATATCATATCATCTCTCTCCACATACAAACTCTCCCTCTTTCCTTTCCTTCCTCTCCACCTCAATCTCACCATTACCCTGGACATAATAATATTACTCTAATCCTAAATCCTGCTTATCCAAAGTACAAAATACGTTTGCCTTAAATTTAAAATCATATTTTCTCTCCCTTTCTACAGTTCCAGTTTCGTCAGTTCGTCAGTCCGTGAGCAATACAATTACATTGAGAATGAAAAATATCCTGCATTTCCCTCCAAAACACACAAATTACAGATATTACTATACAATCCCCAGGTTTTCTTTCCCTCGTTTCCGTTTATTTAATTAATTTTTTTGCATTACAAATTACAATTGGATATTGTTTTATTTTATTTTGAAATCTATTCTTTCTTTCAAAATTATCGAAATACTATTAAATGAAAATTCTCAAACCTGGAAAACTCAGGTGAGTTTGTATTGTCAAAGTGACTGAATTGAAAATGACAGTTCAGAGTCCACCTTTAGACTCACAGCTATCTTCAGTGGCTTTTTAAAAGTAAATTATTCCTCGTCGAGTCCGATTCTTCCGGCACTTCTATTAATAGAAGCCGGATCGCTTGCCTGAATAATTAATTAACTATGATACAATAATCAGACAAATGTCTGTTTATGAAAAACTCCGGTGAGTAAACTCAAACGGGGAAAAGAAGATTTCGCACAGATATTAAAATTATTTGAACACTGAAAAATGGAGAATAAATTGACGTGATTTAATTAGATCAATAATCTCTCGTCTAATTTATTTTCAAAGATTTACTCAAATTATATTTTGTAATAGCGATACAATTATCCGGAGAACCGGAAGGGATTTCTATTCTATTGGCAATCCCAAATCTTTAATACAGGAAAAGGAGACTGAAAACCCAGTAACGACCAACTTCTAACTAACTCGAGCTGACCATTTCAATTCCTTTTTATACAGATTTGAAATGACTTCGCCCGTCTCTTTTCCTTTGTTAAACTATCGTGGCATGATTTCATTAGATTTTATATTTCTATTTTTGACAATGTCGATCCACAATCCGGATATTCAAAATTGTCATTCTGACTAAAATCATAATTATTACTATTTCTATTTTTCATTATGACTTCCCCCATAAACGCTTTTCCACTGGCTTTGCCAATGTCTTTCAAACTTTCAGGGATTCTTTATTATTCATTATTCTATATGCAAAAGGTTCCATATCAACACAATTGTCATTTTGTCATAATTAAAAATATACTATTGTTATTATTATTTTCCCCATTTACTATATCTATATGTGGGCTTACCAAAGATAGTTCAACACACAGGTCTCTTTATTATCCATCTACTTATGTGCAAAAGGTTTTAAAACAATCAAAATTATAATAGTCGATTAGAAATATTCAAAACTATTTTGGGTCAACCAAACGATTGAACCCAACAAAATAAAACCTCCGCTTAACCTGCATGTATTCCTACTTTATTTGCCACTCAGGCTCATGTTAGTTCAACTTCATATGTTTATGATATTAGTTCACACATATATTTGGAGCTCCCATTCTATTGGCTCTCATGCGTAATGAGATAGATATTCATACTACGAATGGAGTGCGTGAATATGCCTTCCATTCTCATTGCCTTCTCTCTCTCTTTATATGTATGTTCTATTCTCTTCCTCTGTATATGTGTGTTCCATTCTCATTCCACTATGCGATTCCTATTCTGAATTGTATGCAGATGAGGACATGACTTTATTATTAGTTTGTTTTTATTATTTTATATCATTTCACCCAAAGGACAAATACCCTGCATGCAATTTTTATTTTGTCTGTAGTGTATTTGTTTCATATTAAATTAGTATATTGTCCCATTATTTGTATATACATTTTTCATTGTTATTTCTTGATGTAACGACAACGAGTGTTATTATCTAACAATATTTACAAATGTTCAAGAAGTTTAAAAGCAGTTTAAAAGTGAAGCTTGCCATTTGGAAAATATTCATTGTTTTCCTCAAGAAGGATTTCCTTTTTTTCTTTCTTTCTTTTTTGGAGCTCACGGGGAGTTTAATTACTGGGAAATGATGGAGCATCATAAAAAAATCCAGATTTGGCTCCAAATTCACGTTCATGTTCATATTCAATACAAATGTGCATAAAATCCTGTGGAGAAAGTTGAGGAAGAGAAAGTTGGGTTATGCCATGATAATTTTGGTTGTACATTTTGATACTTTTGGGATACTTTTTGGCCAGAGGTTATTACCAAAGTTGTGTGTGTGTGTGTGTGTCTACTTAAAATTTACACAGATATGTGTTGCCGATTAGTAGAAAGAGAGAGAGAGAGATACGGCGGGTAGTATTAATATTAGGGATATGAATGGGAATAATTTATACAGAGTTGTCACATTTTCCTTTCTGAATTACACAATAAATTATCATTTGTAATTTCTAATCGAGTCTTTTTATGTTAAGTACCCTCCAAGAAAAGGGAAACATAGAAAGAGAAACACACACAGAGAGAGAAAGAGATAGAGAGAAATTAAATATATGAGTCATGTTGAGCGAAGAACGAACACACACTCAGCCAAAAAAAACGAGAGGAAGAAATGGAGGGAAGAAAACCAAAGCCAAAACCAAAACCAAAAACCAAAGGGCACCCAAGGAAATCAGGGAATGTGATTGTGAAACTTGAAATTTCGCTTTTTTGGTACACTAGATCAAAGTCCCATTTGCCATTTCACATTTCACATTTCCCATTTCCCATTTGCACTCGGCAGCTCCTTCTCATTTTTCGCAATGCGTACACATGGACAATGCGTACAGTCATAAAATATGCAGATTATTACCCTCATGGACGACTTCCTAATTCCTATCTGAACCAGACCAGACCAGACCAAACCAAACCAAACCAAACCAGACAAGCATCAACCTAAACCCAACTCAATCCAAATAGGAAATGGTCGCGCTGTAGGAAATATCTGTATTTTATCCTGCACTAATTCCCCATGATATTTTTTTCCTACATGTATACTTTTGCGAACAAAAAAAAACTGTGAATCAAAATTCTAGCATTTACTGTTTCGAATCTTCTTTGTAGATGAAAATGAAGCGAAAATTTTTAATATCGTACTAAAGATGAAACTTTGTTTACATTTCCTTCCCTGTTTTTTCCCCTTTTCCTCATCTTGTTTCTTCTCAATTTCAATTTAACCTTTGAAGCGGAAATTGAATTTGTTCCGCTTACAATTTCTTTTTTTTTTTTTTTGTTAGAATGAACTCTTTTTCGTTTCATTCTCGTTTTTGGTTTCGTTTAATTTTAATGGTCATGATAATCCGACGAGTGGGGGACGAGATTTTTCATCATTAGCCAGATATTCCTGATCGGAAATGAGAAAAATACTGCCGGAAATTACATATAAAAAAACCTAAAGATTCCTTAATAATAAAACGTATGAAATCGGAAGGTTCGAGACTCGAGAGGATTTTACTTTTTTTTAAATAAAAAAAATCTTATCCCTCGTCCGTTTTCGCTCTTCTGTTTGCAATTGCTCAGGGTTGGAAATGGCAAATGTCAAAAAAATTTTACCAATTCTTTTTTTTTTTATTTGGTATTTCAAAACAAAAGTTAGACTAGAAAAAAAACTAGAAAACAAGAAAACAAGAAATCCCAAAATGAGAAATGAGAAAAAAAGTATGTACAGACAAAAAAACGAAGGGTTTCCCTGAGAGAAACAGCAAACAGGTAAATTACTCTGGTTTTCCTGCTCCGTCTCTTTCCTTCTTATTTTCACTATGTATTTTCTTATTCTGTATTGTTTTTTTTTTTTGGCGAGCTTGTGAAATGTACACATTGGAGTTTTGAACGATGAGAGAGGGAGTAAAACGATGAAAATGGAAAGAAAACTGAAAAGGAAACGAGAAAAAAAATGTGTATGTGAGTTTTTTTTCTCTTTTTTTTCTTGGTGAAAGGAAATAGAGTGAGAGAGAGAGGAGAGGAGAGAGACAGAGAAAGGAAGAAAGAGAAAGAGCGAGTGAAGGAAGGGAAAATTGACTAGAGAAAGAGGATTTAGAGTTCATTGCATGTCACGGCACATTATTTCTTAATATCGTCCATGAGAACTCCAACTCCAAAAACTCATATTGCCTTCTTCTACTTCTTCCTCTTCTTTTCCTTCCCCCTTTTCTCTACTTCTATTTGGGAATCTTCACGCTACCATCATCAACTTGATCTGCCATTTACATTTTGCTCCACACGTACATTCCGTATTTGCTATTTACCATTTTCTTCTTTTTTTCCTTTCTCTCCAAAAACAACCTGGATTTTTTCTCCTTTCTCTAACTTTCTCCCCGGAAATATTCCCCCTCCCATTTTCCTTCCTGGTCAATTTTAATACTAGTCCATTTTGTTTAAAAAATCCCCCCTCTCAAAAAGAAGAAGAAATAGCTTGGAAAATTGTATGGAAAATTAAAGGAGAAAGCATAATACGATAAAAAATGTGGAAGACGTCCGAAAATGTGTTGACTACAAACTACAAAACTCCAAAACTCCAAAACTCAAAACTGCAAATTACAAAAGTCAGAGTCAAATGAAAACTCATTGTTTACTCCCAAAAGGAATCTACAGGAAAAAACTCTTCTCTCTCTCTCTCCCTCTCTTTCACTCCAAATCTTTCACTGTACAAAATCACAATGGCAATGGCAATGGCAATGGCAAATAGGAATGGCAATGGAGAAACGTGAGGTCCCTCATGAGCAAATAGATATTGCCATAACATCCAAAAACACACACGAGCATCCCAAAAGTCCAAAAACACACACACACACAAACTGGATAATAATACGAGAAACCACAGAACCACAGAAGCACAGTGAGTTCCCGTTGAAATTCATAACATTTTTTTTGTCTATCGTAAAAAAAACATGAGGCTAAGAGTTAAGATTGGGAAGGCAATGGCAAAGACAATGGTGAAGGCGAGTGAATGGTCCGACTCCACCAAATCAAATCAAATCAAAGCCATCAAAACGTATATGAAAAAATCATTGTCATTTCTTGTAGGGAATTCAAATAGCGATTGCTACAGCAATTCCAAAAAAAAAACACCAGACAGAAAAAAAAACATCCATCGTGATTCGAGAATCCAGATTCCAGCTTTCATTTTTTTTTTTTGTCTTCTTATGTTTCATATAGATTTGTTTATACGTTTTACGGTATGACGTGCCTTTTTATTTGTAATTTTTTTATCCCATTCCAATAAACAATACCAAAATCCTCTATTCGATGCGCATACTAAGAAAACGAAGAAGAAGAAGAAGAAAAAATGCCTTTGATTTTTTTATGCTTCCTTCATAGCTTTCTCTCTCCTCTGTACTTTCACCGTGTTCCCCCCATTATTTCTCTCTCTCTCTCTCAACCTCTCACATTATGACCATTCTTGGAATGAGAAGGGAAGAGAAAGGAGAGGAAAGTACCTCACTTTCACACAGACACCCAGAACAGAACAAGAGAAAATTTATATATCCTACACAAAAAAAAACGAAACAACACAAGAAAGCACAACAGCTACCAGCCACTTTCTCTCTTCAGTTTCAGTTTTAGTCTCAGTCTCACAAAATGTCTTTTCTGTTTTTTTTTCTCTCCCTCCTCGCATTGATTGCTCTGGCTCTTTCTCTTCCTCATACTTTGGCTATTGATATAAGTATAAGAGAAAATGAGAGGAATGCTCAAGAAAAAAATCCTCTCTCTCAGATTTGCCTTCTCTCTCTCCAAATAAATTCCTCACAATAGCCAAAAGGAAAAGAAATGGAAGACGAAATGGCACACAATCGCACACATTTTCGGGGGGAGGAGGACAAGGGAAATGGTGAAAACCCATAGAAAATGGGTGGAAAACAAAGGCAAAGAGGAAGACAAAGCATTCTATTTTCCGTTCTTAGTCGGATTCTCCTCTCATTCTTATTTTTATATTCTCATTTCAATCCTTTTCACTTTGACTTTCTCTCCTTCCATGTTTTCGTTTTCCCATCTTTTTTTTTTATAAATACATATTATTATATTTCCTTTAGCTTTGGAATTTGGACTTTGGACTTAAGGCAAAAAAAAAGAAAGAAGGAAAGCAGAGTCTGAAGCATTTTCCAATGAGTGGGCGAGTACATAGAAATCAAAATGTTGTACAGAGTTCCTTGTGCTCTTTCACTTTCTTGACGAACGAGAGAGAGAGAGAGAGAAGAAAGATGGAACTAACGAGAGTGAGTGTATTTATTTATGAAAGAGAAAAAGAGAAAGCTTTGGTCAACACTTGAAAATAGGAAAATAGAGAAAGCATATTTGATATGAGAGGAGAGTCGTTGAGAAAAAACTATATCTGGGATGTGGATTTTGGATATCGTGGATTCGTGGATGATCGTCAAGAGTAGAAGAGAAAGTTAGCTGGATATGGGAGAAAGTGGACTGGGGAAAGGCATACGGAGAATTTGGAAACGTGTACTCTAAGGAAAAGAAAAGAGGAAAAAGAAGGGGGAGAAAGTAGAAAGTACTAGGAGAAAGTCTCATATGGAGTTGAGAGAGAGAGAAATGTACCAAATGGAAGAAAGGAAGAGAGAGAAAGAGAAAGAGAGAGAGTGAGAGTGGAAGAAATAGGAATGGAAGAGGGAATGGAAGAAGGAATGGAGGCAAATAAGAGGAAAGAGAGAGAGAGAGAGCAGCTCTCAAGTGATTTAAGTGTGTATTGTATTGACGTGGAGAGGCGGAGAAAGTCTGTTGACGCATGAAGCGTGCCCTCATTTATTATTGCCAGCAACTCTAAATACTAATAGTAAATACAAATACAAATACAAATACGAATACAAATATAAATATATGATAGGAATCTTCATTTCCCTTCTCCGTCTTGGTTTTGGTCTTGGTCTTGTGATTTTCTTTCCGTCAGACTCAGACGACTCTCTGGATTCCACATTGGGAATTCTCACTAGTCAAAGTTCAATTTGTTTTTGGTGTTGTTGTTTCATGTTGTTGTTGTTGTTGTTGGGAATTAGGGAATTGAAATACGCATATTCCTCCATAATATCAATATATACGGTGAGATTTGAATGACAGATATTTGCCAAAAAATATCCATGAATTCTGAATTCCACAATCTTGGTCTTGGTCTTCCATTTTTCTATCTGTTTCCTCCGACTGTTCGACTTTTCCCCCATTCATTTTTCAAACTCTTCAGACAAAACAAAAAAAAACTCGTGAACTTTCAAGAAACTTTCACCAGACACTTTCACTCACCTTTAGACTGCATTCAAATGTTACGGATGGAAAATATACAAATACAAAATTCGATCAAATACAAATGATAAAATGGAGGACACCAATTCATTCGTTCGTTCATCGAGTTGAGTGAATCAACAAAAAAATTATGGAAATTGTTTAGTTTCCCCCAATTCCCTCAATTTTATGACTTTGAATTTATATGTTTATTCAGAGCTAGTTGAAATCGAGGTCAGAGCTGAAGGCTGGAGTTAATGAATTGATGATAATGTGCAATACAAAAAAAAACTGAATGAGGCTTGTCGTTTTTTTTCCTTGTCCCGAGGAGCAACGAGTTTCAACTCCCAATTTCCAACTACCGACTGGGAAATTTCTACGCTTTGAAGTCCAAAGGGAAAAGTGAGTGGATGGAAATGTAAAATGGGGTTTAGCTCATATTTCATGGTGAATTTCCTCTCCAACCCTTGAAATTTAAAAAAAAACAAAAACACCAAAGACCCAAAAAACATTAACCTAAAACCGAAATAATTGCGATTGGTCGGACACCCAAAAGTGTTGACGGGGAACGTCTAAAGTGAGACATTTTTTGAGGTAGTCGACTCACTCTGAATTCTGGATTCTGTGGATGGAGAAATTTTGAATTTATCGACTGTGGAATTTTGAGAGTACGAGAGATAGAGCGTGAGAGAGAGAGAGAGAGTGCGAATATGGTAAAGGGAATACCAAAGCCAAAGTCGATGATGCGGAGGCCGATGCCAACACCAGATGCATCTTTTTGTCTGCATCCCATGTAAACTGTTAATTGCTTTCCACCACCAGACTCTCACCATTCTCCAGTCGTCGGCAGCAGAGTCTCCACTCTCCTTCAAAATATTCTCTCTACTCTTTCTCCTTCTCCTATATCACAATTTCTCCATTTCCACATTTTCAAATTCTCCATTCTTCCACACACATAAACATTGAGCTTTCCAGCACTTTCTCTCCCTCTCTTTCTCTGTCACCATATATTTTCCAAGGTTCTCTCTCTCTCCCTCTCTCTCTCGAGTATTTCACACTTTATAAGCGGCGTTCCATTAGTAAACTAAAGTCTCTCTAATTTACAATTGTGGCTGAGGCTGAGGATGGGAATGAGAGAGCCTGAACTGGAACGGGAACGGGAACTGGAGGAGTTGCTGGAGACTCAACAACATCTACACAAATAATCTATTATGTATTTTCACATTCCGATTATTTTCTATATTTCCCCCATATTTACACATTTCTACCAGACAGTACATTTTCCGTCTAGTCTGACCGGCAACAGAATTCTTTAACCAGATCCCATTCCCATTCCCATGCATGCACATGTGTTTTCATTACCATTACAAATCCTCATTTGCATATAAATATTCTTCACACTACCCCCCAAAAAACAAGCCATGTTTTTTCTTCGTGCTCGTTCATCAAAATCCTAAATCCTTTGGCCAGGTTTTTAACACTCAATTTCCATTTCAATTTCATGGTTTCTGCCCTTTCCATCCATCTCAATACACAAACATTCACATTTCTAATATGTATTCCAATACGTATTCTAATATCCTAATATCAACACCCAAATATCTCCTCATTTACTTTCTTTATACTGTTTTTGAAGGCATGGATCTTATCGTATAATATATTCCTACTCAATAATGAAATGCCTAATCAATTTTTCACAATGCTCTGGATTTTTAAAATACATCCTTGATTCTCATATTCCATGTTTAAGACATTCACACAAAAAAAAAGGAAAAGAAAAAGAAATCTCCTCTCCTTTGGCTTTGGGAAGGATCCAAAAAAAAAGAAATCTGCTTTTGATTTTGATTTTTTGTTTTGTTTGGTTGACGGGAAGAAGATGTGGGGATGGGTGAAAGGGAATGGAGAAAAAGGAGAACGGAACAGGGAAAGAAGATGGGAATTTCCCAGGTAACGTAACAACATAGCAACTGCCGAGAGTCGAGTCCTTTTTATGATTTTAAATAAGATGCGACGGGGTTTTCTTCTCACTTTCTCCCGTGCTTTGTCCTACTGCCATCTCCATATGTTTCCACAGAGATAGAGAAAGTCTATGGACTGTGTGGACTCACAGTAAAATGAATATGGAATATGGAGCGATGAGAATTTGAAAATTCGTATTCGTATTCGTATTCGTGGGGAAAGAATATGAGAAATGTGAAATGTGTGTGTAGAAAATAAACATGGAAAGAGAGAGAGAGAGAGAGAGAAATGCACATGTACACATTGTACACACACACACACACATACAGAATTCATAGGCTATGAATGAATGGAATGGTCTAACGAACAGAAGGAGAAAGCTTGTGAGTTTGGAGTATGGACGACTCCGACTTCGACGACGATGACTGCTGAACGAACGGATGAAAGGAAAGAAAAGGAAATTTGGTTCTTGTGCTTGGCCGCATGTAAATCGTGTTTTGCGATGCATAATAAAGTATTTTGCACGCTTCCACGCTTTTCTCTTTATGTGCTCTTCCCCTCCTTTTGTGCTCCTCTCTACTTCATCCTCTTTCTCTTTCTCTTTCTCTCTCTCTCTCTCTCTCTCTCTCTCTCTCTCTCTCTCTCTCTCTCTCTCTCTCTCTCTCATTCACATCCACATCCAACATCCACAGAAATCTCGCAAATCTCTGATTTACAATACCAAATTGCAAAATACACTCATCTAAAATGTATGTGTATGGCTATAGAGAGTACAAATACAGAGCCCACATGCTGGAGAAATGCTTTCTCCTCCCTCCCTCCCTCCCCACCCCCCAACTCTTCAATTCTCCAACGCTCACAATGAACCCCATCAAGGAAAAAGTAAAACAAAACATCCGCAATGGAAATTCCTCGTTCTTCTCTCTCTCTCTCTTCTTCAATAGAAGTAGAAATAGGAGTGAAATGAAATGAAATGAAATGAGAGTTGCTGATGAAATCAAAATGTGAATGGGGAAAATTCTGGGAATTTGGAGCTAATTTCTCCACTTTTCACTACTTGGAATTAAAAGGGCCTCAACAAGGAAAGTCAGAGGGAAAGTGTGTGAGTGAAAGCTGAGAGAAAGCAGAGTTTTCTCTGATGATAGTCAATTTCACTGTTCCACTGTTTTCACAATAGGGAAACCGAGTGTTTGTCAGTCAGAGTCCTTTGAGAGCAGGACATCATTGAAATGGGACGTTATTGTTTGCATTTAAGGACATTTTCTAGGGGTTTTCCTTCGAAATTTTAAATCATTTTCCGTGAAAGGATTAGGATTGAGATTGAGTTTCAAATTTGTGTACACTTAACACTATATGGCTAGAGAATTTTGTGCGGACGGGGTTTGAATGGTTAAATTAAAATTAAGATTACAATTAAGATTAAGATTAAGGAAATGAAGTTGGGAATTTAAAGGGGAAAGTCTCCGAGTTGGATTATTTACACCTGGGATTTTCGGATGTCGGGATTTCGAGAGTTTTGTAGGTCATCGTGAACATCATGGACGGGATTGAACTCCCGTGTGAAAGTTGTCCATAATTGTTTAATTATTCTAATTGTGTTTGGTAATCTTTTGAAGAGAAAGTTTTCAAATTAATTTTGATTCATTGCTCACAAAGACAGAGAAAAAGAGACTTGAAGGCACTTGCTCGCATTTTATCTGCCATTTACAATCTCTGGATCTGTTGCATTTGGATTCAAAATATGTACATACAATTTCAAACTCTGTACACATGAAATCCGAAATCAAAACGGAAAACCGAGAAATGTACCAATAAAATCCATTTAAATCCCCCCATTAATTTTGATATTGCATATTATCTTTCCTTGGAATATGCCAGATTGTGATGCTCAGGAATTCACATAGGGAACAGAAAATTTACTATCCATTTTCAATAAAAATCAAAATGAAAAATAGGTAGTTTTCTCTTTGAGTTTGAGTGCTTGGAATAATTCTGGAGGTGAGACTTGTGTCATGATAGTTTTTAATTGGTCTTTAATTGAACTTGCTTGATTTATTTCTCTTCTTTTTCTTCATTGTGAAGTGAGAAATGTCCGTTTAATCAAGTTAATGGTGATGATTTGATGGGATGATAGAGAACGAGAAAGGGCTTCAGGTAATAATAATAATAATAATAATAATAATAATAATAATAATGGCACAAGATTTATTTCAACTTTTGTTAACAGCCTCTTTCGCTCGCTCTTTCTCTCTCTTTCTCTCAAATCGGACAGTCCACCATCGCCATCATAACCGACTTAATTACTCAAGCTTAATTACTTAAATATACCAACGCTTCATCTCTTCCGACGACCAGCTACCGTTCATCCTCATCATCATCATCATTTTCATTTTCATCATCATCATCACCATTATCACCAGAACACTCGCATCTTCCCTGAATCATGATGCGGAAAGTTTCGCCATGAGAATTAATTTCAATTTCCAAAGGATTATGCATTTCCTCTCTCAACTCCAAATTCCAAATTCCCCAATTCACTAACAGCCCAACAATAAAAATATAAAATTCCACTCAAGCTGGAAACTCTATAAACTATAAAATGCTCAACAAAGAAAAAAAAACCAGACCAGAAAGAAATTCTTAAGCTCAAAATTGAGAAGCCTAAAGTTGAATGTTCAATCAACTCCCGTCCCAAAATTCAAAATTCAAAATTCAAAAAATTACAAAATTACAAATAAAATTCAAAACGTCTGAAGAGCTTCAAGAGTTCCAAGGATTTCCGATTCATTTTCACAAGGACAAAAGGACCAATGAACAATTCATCTTGGTATATTTTTCAATGGGAGGGGCGAGGACTTGACTAGACTTAATTATAAAACGGGAAAGGGGATTTCACACAGGGACAATTGAAAGGAATATAATCGAATAGAAAATAGGATGGAAATTGGATGGAAACACACTGATAGCTGATAAACTCTAAACTCTAAACTGGAAACTCTGTTTAGAATTTCTCGGCCTGCTCGTCCTCTTCTATTAAAGAAACAGGAGCAAGAGTAACAGAAACAGAAACAGTGTAAGAGCTCCTGCTGCTTAGGAGTAGAAAGTGGAAGAGAAAGTTGTGTATGGGGAACATTGGGAATGTTGAATGTGTTTCGGGAGATAATAAATTAGGATTTGGGGCGAGAGAGAAGGAAGAGAAAGGGAAGAGAGAACCGAGTTGTGTATGTGAGAGAGAGAGAGAGAAAGAGTGAGAGAAGGGGAAGGAGAAAGAGAGCACTTTCTCCGCATACAAACTATCTGCTTAATGAACCAAAGTCGGAGAATTAGTTGATATTTCTTACTCTTAACTGGATGGATACGCTTTCCTTTCCCTCTTTCTCTCTCAACTAATTCCAATACCTTTCCTTTTATTACAGCCGACTGGAGTGAACTAGTCCACTTTCTCTTTCTCTCTGCGTCTCATCAGTGTACACAGACACACACACACACTCACACAGACACACACGGAGAACACGCTTGTCAGTGTATAATAATAATCATAGAAGAGAGAGACAGAGAGAGAGAGAGATGGGAGAAGGGAAGAGCAGATCAGTGGAGCGAATATGGGGGAAATTCCTCTGTTCCCAATCCAAAATTCACGTTCACATTCCCTCATTCCCTCTTTTCCGAAATTTCCACATACATTTAGGTACTTTCATGGAGACAGCACCGTTTTACCTTTTACCGTTGCCATGTGTGTGGGCTTCAGAAGCGTTTACGTTTGCATTTGGAATCAAAATTCCAGGTTGGCTGTGGATGTGGATTTGGATTTGAATTGGGATTTAACCTGGAACATTCAACGTTCATCGTTCACTGTTCAACATTCAACATGGAATTCTTCTTCTTCTTCTTCTTCTTCTTGTTCCGGCGACTAACAATAAGTCAAATGATGTACCATTTATATATATATTTATATCTAGTGCACGGCCCACTCATATATATATGTATATATATATGACTGTTGAATCTTTAATGCTCATCAGTGTGCACACCTGCCCCTCTTTCCACAACCCTATGGACCGAGAACCTTCCCAGAAGAGCCCCACCAAAACATCAAACATCCCAAATGGCAAGTTGTAGCTATAATAAATTCAATTCCCGTCCGATTGTCTCTCTCTTCCCTCCATAATTACAATCACAATTACAATCACAATCACACAGAGACAGGAAGCCGTCGTGATGCTCTGAATATACTCTGCCACATTACACTGGCAAGATCCACCAGGAAAACCTCCCAATTTACACAATACAATACGACATTTTACAAAGGGAGCGACTTTCTCCTCATTGGAACGCTTGAAAAAACATGATTGATGATTGGAAAAAAATCCTGCATTTTTTGGCACTGGGGGGAAAGCAAGTGAAAGTTGGGAGGATAGGGAGAAAGTGAACGTTCGTTTCGTAAGAGTTGATAATTATAATAATAATATAAGGAGAGGAAATGAAAATATAAAATGCAGGGAGTAAATTAATGGTTGGTTCCTTGACGATCGTGATTGGAACTTGAAAAACAATGGTAATTGCCGTATAAATAACTAGACGAATTTGTATAAATACAAGAGGAAATAAGGAGAGTCCTGTGTCAAAGTCAAAGTCAAAGTTGGAGTCATCCCGAGACAAACGACTATGTTCTCTCTCTCTCTCTGTTTGCTCACTGTGGGGATCATAATGAGTGTAACTATTGTATTTCCAATTTCCAAACCGCCCCCAGCCACCATTTCCTCGCATAACTCAAAACCCACTGAAAGGGAAAAGGAAAGCGGAACTTAAACCGTTTTAGGAAGGAAAATAGGGAGGAAATGGAAAATGAGAGTCATTTAAATTTGATTAAGGTTAGTAAAAATGGGGGGGGGGGTGGGTTTGGAGGAACGGAGAAAGGACTATGGGAAATTTGAATGAGAAGAATTATCTATTGAGTGATTGTCAGCGTCATTTGTTTTCCCATGTGGATTTGTATTCCTTTTCCCCCTTTTTTCCTCTTACGTTTTTTTTGCATGGCTCAGATTCCGAAATTCAAAAAAGGGAGAGAAATGGAGAAATGGAGAAATTGGAGAGAAAGCCGAGATGTATAAATAAAATAAATGTGGAAATTTATTGAGCATTGAGCATTTTCTACCGCTTTCTCTTTCTCTTTCTCGTTCTCTTTCTCTTTCCCATTGGATTGAGATTCTCCTATCGTATTTTGTACTTGTATTTGTAGTACAAGTACATGTACTTGTGGAAAGGATGTGAGTAGTTTGTATAGATTGTGTCAAGTTTGTTGTCTACATGTGTTCTCCTTCCTCCTTCTCCTTCCTCTTCCTCCAATTCTAAATCTCTCTCTCTCTCTCTTTCTTTCTCTCTCGCCGTGTACACATTTGTAAATTGAAAGCGTTTCCTCTGTAAAAGTGCATGCTGCACAAACACAAGCAAAAACACACATACACACACTCTCTCTCTCTATCTCCTCACTCTGACTAGCTTAAAAAGGGAGAAAGTTACATGGATGTTTACTCGTGTGTGTACGGATAAATGTGTGTGTGTGTGTTTAGTCTGGTCCTTGTTCTCCTTCTCTCTTCTATTTCTATTCTATGTGTAGTTGCGGACAGAGAGGCACTTTGTTTCCTGAATAATTGATGATATGAGTTTACTTTAGCCGTAACTTACTCTCTCACTATACGCACACAAATAGCACTAGTAAGCATTTTACTCATCGACTAGAAACATTAGACATGGGACTAACTCACATGTGAACATTCTCTTTCTCTCTCTTTCTCTCTCTCTCTTTCTCCTCTCTGTTTTGTCTCTCCGTTTCCGCTCATCCGCCAAGGTATTTCCTTTCCTCTTTTTCTTCTCCCTTCCCTTTTTTATCCTAAATCCACACAAAGAAACACACACACAGCCATTTGTAGAATGGAAATGCTCAAATAACTAATTCGCTGGAAATCCCAAAACATCCTGACAGTCCTCCCCATTGTTATAGCTATTATTGCCCTCTCTCTCTCTCTCTCTCTCTCTCTCTCTCTCTCCATTCACAATATAAAAAATAAAATGAAAACATACTACAATAAAACTTGATTTGGATCCCCCCATTTTCCTCTCATTTTTCCCTTTTCGATTGTAGTCTCCAGATTTTTCATCCAAAACCATTTGTTTTCATTTCGATTCCCGATTCTCGATGAATCCACACAATTTTGGAGGATGTGGATTGTGGATTGCGGATAAATATAAATTCCATCGTCATGATCTTCATCTCCCATTTTATATATATATATATATATATATCAATACATCAATACATTTGCCTTCCACAACAAAAACATATGGAAAAACAACAACAACAACAAATACAATGTTCAGAGGGGAAAGTTGCTGGAGCTGGAACTGAAACTGGAACCGGAGAAAAGCGATAAATGGACGAACAAATGATGAAATACGCAATACGTGGAATGACGAAATGACAAAATGAACGAAGAATAAAGAAGACGGAGAGAGAAAGAGAGAGAGAGAGAAAGTGGAGAAAGTTATGGAGACCTTGGTCAAAGTGAGAGTGAAATAGAGAGAGAGAGAGAGAAAGAGAGGATTTGCTATTTGTATGGAGGAAATGGTTAAGAATCCTGATGGGAGCTCAAATGATGTGCGTCTCTCTCGTGTGTGTGTGTGTGTGTGTGTCTCTCCTTCTGTGTTGGAGTTAATAAAATCCATTTGGGAAGAGCGTGTACAGAGTTTACATGTAGATTGGAGAAAGTGAGCGAGAAAGTGAGAGAGAGAGAGAGAGAAAGTGTGTGCTGCTGTTCGGAAGTTGTCCCCGTGTGTATAATGGAAGGCTTATGGGTTTTCTTGTGGGGCTTTGCTTATGCTTGTACAATGTACAATGTACAATCTACACTGACGACAGTCGCTGGAAATTGAGATCTATTCTGTGTCGTCTGTGTGTGGAAGTCTGAATATTCGGTCTGTTGGTCCGTTGTCAATTTTCTAGTGTGTCGTTTGTACTTTGTAGTTCGAGAGAGAAAGAGAGAGAGAGGAAAGGAAAGGAAAAGGTAGGAAATGGGAAATCCGGGGTGTTGACTGGTCTTTGTCTGTGTATTTGTGTGCCGTTTGTGGACCTGATGCTGATGCTGATTCTGATTCGAAGCCATCCCAATTTGAAGAACGTAAAGAGCGTAACGTAAATTCAATTTAGTTTCACAATAACAAGAACGAGAGAAAGGAAAGGAGAACTAGAAATAGGCGAATGATGACGATGACGACAAGGTGAAAGGACAAGAAGACTCTCTCTCACTTTCACCACACACTCACGTCTCTTCCACCCACCCAAACAATCCTATATAGTTATCTATATATATCCATTTATTTCTCCATGTACAATATTAAACGGTATATACAGTTGTATAGGTACAAAAATAATTAAATTTATGTATGAAAAGGACAAAGGTGATGAAAATTATTATTATTATTATATTGTACATAGTACAACAAACATGTGCAGACATTTTTATCATTGGATGAGAAAGAAAGAGGAGTTTTTAATTTTTTTGATTGAGCACTCATCTTTGCAATTTGGATAAGGATACTGAAATTAGAATTGGAATTGGAAATTCGTTTTTGAATTATTATTTCTTTTTCTGTTTTCCCTTCAGCCCATTTGTATTTTGTATTTTGGATTTTGATATTTTGAGCTTGAGTAATTTCCATTATGGAATGGTACGAGGAAACAATTCAATTTAAAAAAACACAAAACACAAAAAAATGTGGGGAATCTGACTATCAGAATATCCGATTGAGATGCACAGTTTGGATATGAGATTCAAGTAGGACCGGAAAGGGAAAGTGGAAACTAATTTAAATCCCAATTACACAATCATTCGAGTATGAACATGAAATCTTTGCCCATTACGATGATGTTGATGTTGATGAGTAGGGAAATCTAATTGAATCTCCTCTCAAACTGGAAATGATGTTGGAATATGGAGAATTTAAAAAATCTCTCCTTCTCACAACAAGTTCATCATCACATGCTTTTACATCCAGGTTTTGAGCTGGAGTGAAATGAAATGAAATTTCCCATTCCCCCTTTTTCCATTAAGGCATAATATCATTTGAAAATATGTATATACAGATGCTTGAAATGTAAAATATGAATATGAAAATGAAAATGTATAGAGTTAAAAACATGGTCATTCACATTTGAATTCACATGGAGACATCTCGAGAGATTGAAAACGAATTGAACTTGTTCACACAGTTTACACTTTACACACACACTCGGCTTATATGTGTAATCGAAAATCTGTCCTCGGGGCTGTACAAAATCCAAATCCAAATTCAAATCCATTGGACAAATAATCAAAATCTAATGGGATTTGAGAGAACCAGAAAATTCCTAACCTCTGGCTATTTTCCTTCTCTCTCTCTCTCTTTCTCTTTTCTCTCTCTTGTGCTCTCAATCCATACATCCAAACATTATATGAACTGTAGGAAAACATCTCACTAAAATTCCCCACGGTCTTTGGTCTCACAAAGCAAAATGTTTGAATTCGAACGGAGGATTTTAAAATTTTGTGATGCTCACTTGCTTCCAAAAATTCCAATTCCAATTCCTCACACAACCATATTTGGATTGTTGAATGAACAAAACAATTGAGATTTTACATTTCCCAGGTCATAGAGAGAGAATACAGATAAATATAAATGGGATTACATTTGGAATGTGGAAATATTGAAATATTGAAATATTCTAAATGTCAAATGTGAGGAGAGTCACATGTGAAAGAACGTACTACGAGAACGAGAACGAACGAACGACATCCAAAAATCCAACCACACCACCATATTTTATACAAAACCAAAACCAATGTACGTATATAATCCTGTAAACACGTACATAGGAAACTGGGATGAGGATTTCCAAAATCCTTAGGTAAATACAAAAACAAATACAAATAGAAATGTAGTACTTACAGCAAATGCCTACAATTTGGGATAGAAATAGAAATAGAAATAGAAAACGTAACGTAACGTAATAGCGCGTAGACAGAGACAGAGGAAGAGTTGGTTGGGTATTTGATAGCCAGACTTTCATCTTATTTACATTCAAACTCCAAATTCCAAGTATTTGTCTACTACATACTCCATACTACATACTGTATACAAATGTACAAGTTTATGAGAGAGAGAGAGAGAGAGAGAGAGAGAGAGAGTTTGTGTGTGGATTTCCCGTGAGCCCTGGTAAATCGGGAATGGTAAATTTGGGATGCAAAAGCGTGTAATGAGAGTAATCAAATAGGAACGACAAAATCAGGATGGATTTCTCTCTCTTTCTCTCTTATTATTAGTCAGATTTCCTCCAGCAATCTCAAATATCTAAAATAGACATGTATTCTCATGTCGAATAAAAATAATCTTGTATTTGTAGATGTAGTTTGTAGTTGGTGGTTTCCAATGAGTTCTCTGTCTCCTTCTCCCATGTGATCATCCACTGACATGAACACGAACACCAACACCAAAGAGCTTTCTCTCTCTCTCTCTCTCTCATTTCCTCCTTTCCAATGTGCCCAGGCTTTCATTCAAAATTCAAAAAACTTACCAGACTTTCCCCATATGTATTGCTTTCCTCTGTATTCATTATTCAAATTAAAATTGAACACATTCAAATCTACATTTTCCCTTATAATAAAACAGGCCATTTTTTTTTGCGGGGAAAATAAACTCTCATTTATAAAACTAAATAATTGTTTCGTCTCCAGAGGTTTCAAAAAAACGGGAAGAAAGTTGGTGGAAGAGTGTTTGTGTGTGTATGTTCATGGATTTTATGAACGCAGCGCGTGAAATTTCAACCAGATTTTGTTGGTAACTACATATAAGATACATATGTGTGTTGTAGACATGGAGAAATGGTGTATATATGGGGGAAAGTGAAAAAAAAAAAATTAGCTGTGGACCACCGGCGGGGGAGCCAAACAGCCAAACACGGAATGAAAAGTAAAAGTGAGAGAGTGAAAGAATAAGTCAGCCGTTAAAACCATTAGAAATTACCAACAAAGGAGGAGGAAGAGAAAAGGGAAAGTTGTGGACATTTCCGTGGTCTTGAGCAATGCAATGACAATGACTGGGAAATGTCTAATGTAAAAGTTTTTCACGGCCTTTTCTTTCTCTCTCTCTCTCTCTCTCTCTCTCTCTCAAAAAAAGTATAGTGTATTCCAGTATGAAAAGAAAATGAAAGTACCGAGAGAGAGGAAAGAGAGAAATGAGGTTTCCCTTTGCTAAATGCTAAATGCTCAATGACGCTCGGATTTGGTTTGGAATTTGGAATGATGAATAAATTCAGACTGGCTAATTTTCCTTGAGTAGATTCCACAGGAAAATATTTATAGTTGCATACAGAAAAAATCTGAGGGAAAAGAGCGGACAGGGGGAACAAAATCTTTTAGAATGAATTAACAGATTTTGTGTGTGTGTGTGTGTGTGTGTATGCTGTGAAATGTCCTCACTCAACCAAAACTCAAATTTTTCAGCTCTCTCTCGGAGAATAGAAACAGCGGCTGGGTTTATGCAAATAATTTTAGTTTAGTGTGGTGATGGTGATTCTGCTGTTGAGAAGAGTATGGAAGTAAAACTAGGGCAGAGCGAGAGAGAGAGAGAAACAGAGAGAGAGAGAGAAAAGGAGCTTGAGAAGGAGAAAGTTAAAACGGGGAATGAAAAATGCAAATGGGAATATAAAAGCCTTTTTATTACACATTAATTTTCCTGCATATGCAGATTCCCACAGAGACATACAGAGAGAGAGAGAGAGGAAGAAATCCCGATCGTCAAGAAACCATTGGAAATTACAGTAGAGCTCCAAAGAGAGAAAGAGAGGAGAGAAGGACGAAGAAAAACTGAGGAGAAAGGAGTAAGTACAGGGAGAGAGACTGTCTCCATTTTATCTCCATCTCTAGACCAGTTAAATAGTGGACGATGAGACTTTCCCGTTCTCATAGTGAAAGTCCGCCCAGTCAGAGTCAGAGTCAGAGTCATCGTCTCCCTTCACACTCATTCACTTTCACCATGTATGTACATACGATGTAAATACTATTACAGACTGGAGGCGGAAAACACCAATCCCCAATCCCAACTTGAACCATCTTCACATGGATGGCATACAGAGGAAAAGGAATGTCCATGTGTGTATTTGTATGTGTTTGTGTTTGTGCTTGTGTTTGTGTGTATGGAGGTTTTAAAAATAAACGTAACAGTTAAACTCTTGTTGTAAATGTAAATGCCCCGCGTAACTCTCTCCCCCCGTTTTATTAGATTCTTGGATTGGGATTTCCTATTTCCTCTTCCGCCGTTCTCTCTCATTCATGGTCTCTCCGTCTCCGTCTGTCTTTCAAATACAATTACAAGTTCAAATACAAGTACAAGTACAACACAGCAGACAACAGGATGAAAAACAGACAATGGAAATACAAAGGAAATCTTGTTACATCTTCACAATTTACACATCATGAGACTTCCGCCATTTCCCCATTTCCCAACAATCTCCAATTTCAACTGAACTCAAACGAAATAATAATAATAATAATAATAATAACAATAAAAATTCCTCATTTCTATAGTAAACTGCTCATTCTCCTCCTCATTCAATAACTTTCATTTATGTATACTTCCTTAACAACAACAATCAACCCCCCCCCCCCCCCCGAATTTTCGTGTAGCCACCTCACCAAAAAATAAGGTCTCGATGGGTCAGTACCTTGAAAAGATTGTACATAAATGAGCCCAAACAAGCTGGAAATATATATATATATATGGATTACCTCAAAGTATTTCCCCGGTTTGTTCCGTTTGACATTTGACATTTGAATTACGATATTTGTTTAGTATTTACGGAAGGCGTTTTGGGGGAGGGAGAAAAGATAAGGATAAAAAAAAATCCAAGTTTGTTTTGATGGGCGTCATCCACTTTTCTTCAGAGACATACGTCTGAGTGATTATATTTGGATTCGAAGCATACGGAGAAAGTCTATGCCATGATGCGGAATGTGTCATTTGAAGACGAAGGAGAAGAAGACGACGACGAAAAAGAAGAAGGGAATTCCGGTGTGGATGGCCGGAGGGCATATTTCGGTGATGTTCCAAAGCTGTGTGTGTGTGTGCAGTCAAATTGTTGATATTCCTCCCGAAGGGAGAAAAAAGAAGAAAAAAAGACGAGTGTACATATTGAAATGAACGAACGAACGAACGATGGGAAGTGGAGGAGGAGAAGAAGAAGGAGGAGGAAAGGAAAGGAAATATGGCAAATTGTGGATGTGGATGTGGATGAGAATGAGGATGATGAGATTGCCGTTGGGTAGTTGGTTTAAGTCACTCACTTTCCTCATTTCTTCATTTTCAGAGAGAGAGCGAGAGAGAGAGAGAGAATCTACACAAATAGTTTTTCTCCTTTTATTCTGTACTTTCACCGACAGCTGGTTGGAAATGGAACGAGAATAACCAGCGTCGAGTCGAGTCAAAGTCAAGATATGGGGCAAAAAGGCAGAGAAGATGAGAACGAGAAAAAGAAAGAGACAGAGACATAGAAAGAGAAAGGAGGAAAAGAAGAAGAAGAAGAGGAAGAGAGAAAAGGCCAAAAGGCTACAGGGAACAAACAAACTGACAAACAACCAACAAGTCTACATTCTACATTCTCGAAAGTCTATACACACAGTGATATTTTCACTCTTTTCATCTCCCTTCTCGTTCGCTTTCTCTTCCTCATTCTCATTTTTTTTTCGTTTTTTCCTTCTCATTCTCTCGTCTTTTTCTTTTGTCTTGAGATCATAAACAACTTTTTTCTACAGCTTTATAAATTCCCTCTCATTTTCTCGTCCTCGTACTCTTACTTTTTATTATGATTCTGCAAGATTTTTTCCCTTCCCTTTTCTTGTTTTAAACTTTCCCCAGCCGTTTTTTCTCTCTCTTTGCTTTCTCTTTCTCTTTGTAGTTGTCGAGTCAAAGAAGTCATCTCCGTCTGACGATGACGATGACGAGGACGATGAGATTCCCCTTTCAATTGTTTGTTTATTGATCGCTCTCCTCTCATCCATACAAATATTTAAAATTGTACCTGTAACGCCAACTCCAGATAAGATAATGCGTTGAAATCTTCATCTTCATCTTTATCCTCATCTTCTTACAGTTGGGAAATGGAGAAATGGAGAGCGTCCAGGCGGAACGCAATAAATTCCATATTTGTACATAGAAAACATCCATTTGAGATTTGATACGGTTCAAGGTGCACTTTTCACTTTTCACTCGAATGGCGAGAGAGAGAGATTTTCTCTCTCCTTTAAACTTTTTTTTTTTTTTTTTGTTTATCAAATTTCATTTTCATCTGGATTCCCTTTGGGGTTTTGAAAAATCATTTCCTTTTCACTTCTCGCCATGCGAGCATTTGGAGTATGTACTTGAATTTGAACGGGAGTTGGCAATGATAATAATAATAATAATAATAATAATAAAAGAAATTGCACTTGTTCGTTGTCTTGCGACGGATTTTCTACACCCTATAAAACATGTGTGTGTGTATTAAAAACGGCAAATGGGGGGGAAATGAATGCTTCTTTCGGGTTGTTCTCCTCTTTCTTTGGAAACAAGAAAGAACAAGAGGAGCTATATAGTGTGTTTGTATCTGTATAGAGAAATATATGACAAATCCTCATGCTAATCTAATGTGTGTGCATATACTTTTTTTGACTGTGTGTTTATAGGAAAGTGACGCCATTAAAAGATGGGACAGGACCGCCTGCGGATCAACTTTTACGTTTCCTCTTGCAAGCCTCTGCTGATATTCAACCGCCGTGTGCTAACTGTGATAAGAAAGGTCGACCTCCAATGTACTACTGTAATACTTGCGGTGAGTTGACATTATCCTACAACTAAAATTCAATCATTTATCCCCCCCACCACCCACAAACCCCCACATTCTCAGCAAAGTACGCTTCTTTCAATGTTCAATGGCTAAAGACCACAAGTTGACGAATGACGAATGACGAATGACAAATGCCGACACATTTAGGCAGAAATTAGAAATTCTCATTGTGGATGGTCTAAAGTAAAATGTAGAATTGTCAAGTCTCAAATTTTTTTTTTATGTATAATGACTGTACTGTAAATTTAAATATGACGCTCTCGGCTCTTTTTCGTCTTCTTCGTCTTCCCTAACTATTAATTTATCTTCAGTTCTCCTCCTTCCACAAGCAAAGTTATCCAAAACTTATCCTTAGAGAGAGAGAGAGAGAGAGAGCTGAGTGCTTTCATTGTCACTTTCTCGGTCGGTTAGTTAGTGTATCTTGTCTACGCACATAAATGAGGACACGTGTGAAAATGTGCGTGAGAGACGTGCGTGTGTTTGTACTCGTACGTGTGTGTGTACAAGGTGAAATAATCAAAAATCCATTTAGTCATTAGTTTTTAAAGGTTTATCATGTCACTCATCGTCAAAGACCGACCGACCATCTCATTTAAATGTCACATGCCACTAAAATCCGATCCATTTTCCACAGTTTTTATACATTGCAAGTAGTAGTTGGAAATTGAAAGTTTATAAAGTAAAAGTCCTTTTTTTGTTTGTTCGTTTTTTTTTGCTCTGGTAAAGATCCAGATTTTATCTGTATTTTGGCATTTTGTTTCGGTTGTTAGGAAAATACACGGTTTTGTATTTGTCTTGTGAGGATGAGGATGACGATGACGATTTACTCAACCCAAAGGAAAATCACAAGTAAAATAAAAGTGAAAGGAGCGAGACTGCTTGTGTAATGTGTATTGCGTGTGTGTGTGTGTGTGACTGGGAAAGAGAAAGTCCATGACCAAAAACTTGTGTAAGTCTGGGTTGGTGTGAGTGTGTAAAAGTTTTGCTTGTCTTTTCCGTTCTCTACGTAGAGTTTTTCCCTTGTAGTTCTTGCTCTTGTTCTTGTTTTTCACAAGTTTGTCTCGAGTCTCTCTCTCTCTCTCGCTCTCTCGTCTGAGTTTGTTCTCCTCTTTTGCCTTCATGTAAGTGTAAGTGTGAGAGAATCATCTGAACAATCTTAATGCAAATCGTCCGTAGTTCACACACACACATGCACACACGTTGGAGCATTAGTATTAGTAGGGCAAACACAAACTACAGACTGAAGACTGCAGACGACAGACTACACACCAAAACCCAAACACTCTCAACTGTACAAAACTTTTTTTTACATACATACATATGTACATACACAGTTACACATGAACCTCTTTCTCCTATTAAAATAATGTTCAACTTCTCCTTTGTTTTGTGACGGTGAGAATAGGAAACAACTGTATATGTGTATTTTGTATTGTCTACTCGACGTAGACTAAGACTAAAACTAAAAAAAGTGTAGTGAACAAGAAAAAAAATAGACTGTTTCTGCTCCATTCAATGTTCTTGTTCTTCCTAACCAAAAAAAAAAAAAAAAAACTACGACATATACAAAAAAATGCCAGGAGGTCATATGCACAACAGCTTTCGCTTTCCCCTCACAATAGAAAATAGAAGACAAACACACAAGAAGTAAAAGAAGTGACATTTTTTCTCTCCACACTATATACGATATATTTCATATTCTATTGACGAGGAAAAAAACTGAAGACTGTGAAGAGAGTTGCTTCAAAAGTTTTTTCTTATTGTTTGTTTCTTCAAGGGACTCGAGACTTGAGATTTTTTGAATTTGGTTTCAGGTTTTTTTTTTTCAGAAGGATTATATGGAAAGGTGAATGTTTTGTTTCTGTCTGTGGGTGTCGAAACCATGATGAATTGTTTTAAGGATTTCCCTTCCACTTCTTCCACTTTCCCTTTCATTTTCACATAGGGCGTTGCTCCGAATCCTTGTGTGTTCACGTTCACAGATCTTCATTTGTCAGTGGTGAAGGAAAGGTTTTATTTTCTTGCGGAAATCATTTTTCCATTTGTTATTTGTTTGCTTGCTTGTTTTTTTCCTTCTTTGAAAACATTATATTACGTCTGCGGTTTTTTTTTTGTTTTTTTGGTTGGTTGGTTGGTTGGAAATTGGGATTTGTGGACGCGCAAAAAGAAATGAATAAATAATGGGGAACACGTAGGGACATATGAGAGTCATATGAAATATGAAAAATAGACAGAGAGAGAGAGAGAGAGCGATTCAAAAAGAGACTCTGTTCCTCTGTTAGTGTTTCCACATCCACACAACGTTTGAAATGTCTCCCTCACGACCAATTCCCTCGTCTCGATTCCAATTTGAAATCCAAACCGGAGACGGAGAGAAAATTTCAAGTCTGTTCTGTTCTGTATAGAATGATGCACACAAACGTTCTGCACTCGTGTATGTACGATGGAATTTGTTTTAAAAAAAAGAAATGAAGAAAAAGAGAAAAGTTGTGGTCCGCTTTCTCGATGTGTGTGTGTGAGTTGAGTTGAGTTGAGTGAGTGCACCATTAAAGTCTGCTATACAGATAAATGTCATATCACACAGTTTCATATATTTCCTCCATATTCCATTGTTTTCTCTCTCTCTCTCTGGTTCTTCTTCTTATCTCTCGTTCCCAATCTCCAAAAAAACTCTAAGAACACCAGATGAGAAACAATCTATACATAGAAATGTGGTCGCGGGGTGAGTTTCCTGAGCTTTTTTTCCCCTTCAATCCTACAAATTACCGTTACCGGTGAAAGAAGTGAAAGTGAAACTGTCATAAAAAATATGTGGAACAAGAAAAACAAAAAAAAAAAAAAACTTGACAATGGAAATCCAGAAGAAGTGAAGCTGAAGAAAAATTGTTCATTTCCTCTCAAATTCCCATTCCCTCACATTTAAACAGCCAGAGAGAGACACACATTTTTTTTTTCGTTTGTTTTCACTTTCACTTTCACTTCCATTTTCATTCAAAAACTTTTCTTTTTTCTTTTTTCCCTTAATGCAATTCCAGCTGCTGCTCCAGCTCCAACTCGAAATGAGAAATCCTTGAAATTGCCACTTTCCCTTCACAGTTGCATTTGTATTTGTAATGTCCACATGATTCTGCGGTCATATAACCATCCGTATCATCATCATGATAGCCAGCCGTAAAATGTCTATATATATAATATATACCTATATATGTGTGTGGTTGTGTGTATGTGTGTGTGGAGGGCGTGTAATTGAACATTTCTTTCTTCTATTCTTGAAAAAGAGAGAAAAGGGATGCTAAAAAAAGTGGATCTCCATTCTCTCAACTTTTGAGGGGGGGGATTTTTATTATATGATATTCTCCATTACATAATATTTTACGTTCACATTTCCTTGCCTTGTCTTGGCTTCTCCCCCCTTTTTGTTTTCATCTTGTTCATCTTCCCATTCTCGGTCTCATATCCTAATCATCATCATCATCACCATCATCACTCTCATTTCACTCCCCTGGCCTCAAATTACTTTCGTACAGACATTTTGTTTTTAGTTGTTCCCTTTCCCTGAATTTGTGCTGGAGAAAAGTAGTGAAATAAATAAAATGAAGTAAAAAAAATAAAATAATACACACACTGGGAATTTCCTTTTTGTCTTCGTCTTTGTCTTCGTCGCCTGATCCCAACAAGAGAAGAAAAATAATAATACAATCTTTTTCTGAGCACTTACGACAAGAATCTCCGTTGGTCTATCCAAAGGAAGAGAAGAGAAGGGAAAAGATAGCAATATTTTTGAACTGGAGAACTCACGAGGTTTTTTAAAAGGTTTCCTGGTGGATTCAAAAAATCGACATTGGATCCAAAAAAATGGAATTCAGATTGTGATTTGTGATTTTGATTTGTGATTTGGATAAAAAAAACCTTTGGATATTTTTTTTTTTTTTGGAGAAATCCTCCTCTCACGAAATTTGACTGGGATCGAAAAAAAAATCGAAATTCTCTCTCAATCACTTTTATTATTGTGACTCGACGACTCCGCTCGAGTCTTGCATTTGATTTTGATTTCGATTTCGTACAGATATCAACATGAAATAATATTTTGGATGGAGATATACATGATCGATGTAGAGATTTTTTTTTTCGCCGGGTGAATTAAATGGCGATAAAAATGCTGTACGGTCTTCTCTCTCTCTCTCTCTCTCTTTCGATGAATTTCCATTTTGATTCAGATTCAGATTCTTTCTGATGATTCCATGTGAATGTGTATTGTGCGAGAGAGAAATGTGTGTAGTTGGTTTGATAGTGATGGAGAAGAGATCGAAAGAGAGAGA